>JAIPRL010000713.1:38831-68112 GCA_025469235.1 Pemphigus obesinymphae
ACGAAGAATGTTATAGAAGGCGACGTAGAAGGTTATATTGGAAGAGGAAGGCCAAGGATGGAATACATGAAACAAATCATGATCGACACGGGGAAGGATAGCTACAAGGAACTAAAGGAATTAAGTTACAATAAGGAAGCATGGAAAACTGCAGCAAACCAGTCAAATGACTGAAGACGCAAAGAAGAAGATATATATATATATATATATAATATATATTTAAAATAGGTCTTCTTCGCTTTCGTCTTCTCTCCCAACTATTTGAGATCGGCCACCTTAGTCCTACACTTCCACTTAATTTTATCTCCCACATTTTCCTCACATCACTCACCATCATATCTCCCTACCTCTTTTTGGTTTTCCTACCCTTCCGAGCCATCTTAATCTATTCTCCATCATTTTGTATACTCATTCCTTATTTTATCCTCTCTAGTTACTCCACTCATCCACCTTAATATTTTCATCTCTGCTACACTCATTCTCTGTTCTATCTTCTTATCTACTGTTCAACATACACCATTGCCGATCTCACCACTGCCTTATAAAATTTATCTTTTAACCTAACGGGGATTCTTTGATTCTTTTGTCACATAAAATACCTGACGCTTCTCTCCACTTCATCCATCCACACGTAATCCTGTGTTTCATATCCTATTCGAAATCTCCCATCTTTCTGAACAACGGACCCTATAAATACTTGAACCTCTCTTAACCTCAATAATTTCATTAATATAGGTATATAATAATAATTATACTGACATACTCGTATTTTGAACAAATTATGTTTCTGAAATGTATTATTACCAATATAATTATATGACTAAAAAATTTAATTTGTTCAAAATGTTTGTCAGTTATATTGATGTTCTTTTTTTTTGTTATAGTAGCACCACCTATGCTAAATATTCATTCGACCGAATCACTGTTGCTTAATCATGTTTATAATCACACTATATTGTATAACCTTACATAATGATTTTAAACTTCGAATAAATTAGTATTCAATACCATAAAAAAGTATTTGAATACTATTCAAATACTAGAAAGAAAAAAAATATTTGAATGCCAATGTTCAAATACTTTTACTCAAATACTGTACAACTCTACATACCTATATAGTTATTCTAATAACAATAACAATAATAAAACTATATTATAATATAATGGAGTATAGAAATAAGGCGACATTGAGCGTTCAATCTATCTCAACAGCTAACAATCTACGTAGGTATATGTATTTTCCTACGCATAATTAAATTTTCAAGATAAACAAAGTCTATACATTATGCGCAAGCGGTAAAAATTGAACAACAAAACTAGCATTGATTAATTATTATTAAAGAAAAATGAAAGACTTAAAATATGAGTTTAATATTTTTATTTCGAATACAATTAGTGTATAAATAAATTAAACACGGGTTACCTATTCAATCGTGAGCAAACTTGAAAGAATAAAAATTAGGTAGATACCTATCAAATTAAAATAATAAAGACAAAAATAAAGTATTTAAAGTTCATCTTTTCGATATTTTAAAAGGCAGTTCGGTACCTATACACGAATTTATACGAGGATCATACTGTTACACTAAAAACTAAAACTAAACCGGCAGATGATTTGATGAAGTGTTTTTCAAACTACTTACATAGAATAATTTGCGCTATGCTTGGAAAAAAAATAATAAATGTCTAAAAACGTTAAAACAAGAAATGAACGAAAACTTCACTTATTATATAATATTATACATTTTAACATTATTTTGTATGGTATAATTTATGTCAATAAAATTTGTATAGGTAATCATGATTTTATATCATAAGTTACGCATAATAAAGTTTAGAGGAAAAAGGTAGAATGATAAAATAAAACATGAGTGTGCATTGACTGCAGTCTGTATGACTAATAATAAATGTACTTTTAAAATGTAAATGCATAAACCGATAAGCAATAAAAACGATGTGAAAGTCCCGAAAATTGGGATATACCCGCGTTTATACCAACATCAACGACCACAGTTTATTGTGTTATTTTTTTTATTTAAACACGAGTTGATATGATATAATATTGATTTTTATCGGCAAAAACTCATAAATTTAGTTCTAAAAACATTTTCTAAATTGCTTTATTATTTCTGTACATTTTCTACTGATTTAATAGAGTTGAACGGTATCGTATACATAAATAATACTTATATAGGTACCCTTTAATCTTCATATTATCATATTGTACTTTTTGTGAACAAATCACGATATGACAAAAGCAGTTATATGTAGGTATGGGGACTATATTTACGAAAAAACTGCAGTTTATATAAAATGAATTATGCGCAATACGTATATACCTAATAATTATTAGGGTCCGGATGATGTTAATGACTATTGCATTTTCTTATTTTTTTTTTTTGGAATATCTTAGATGATGCTTTCTTAGCTAAAAACGTGATTCAATAACATATAAATCCAAATAACTATTTTTATTTTTTGGTCATTCTTTTAAAACTATTTTTCAAAAATTTTCATGACATTACATATTTTTTTACTAATAATTTAACGGAATTTAAATAAGTTTTAAAAATGCACATTACACCGTAAAAAAAGTTCGAGAACAACGGCAAAAAAAATAAATATGAAATATCTACGTCACAGGTGTAAATATTATATAATTGAAGTATACTGTATGGGTTATTTTCGTGCATTTTTTTTAGGGGACATCGACGTTCGGGCCCTAATAATAATATTATCATACGCGTATAGGTATTATGACTTATAAAATATATCGGGATTTTCGTATAGATCGACCAAAAAAAAAAAAAAAAAAAAAAACGTCGTCGGCCGTCAAAAGCGAGAAAATAACGCATATATATAAATAAATAAAAACGGCGCGTTATGGACGTCGTATAACGAACGCGGGTGACGTGAGCTGCTGCTCACTCGGACACGCACGGCGTTCGCGTTTATGGCAGCAATATGGTTGTTATTATTTTCCAGCACCGACAGGGGGAGGGGGGGAGGAGGAGGGGAGGGCGTGCATAATGTGATGTATTGTAATACGTATTGCATTTTTACGCGTTACGACACGGCCGTGTTTTTAAGTACGACGAGAGACAGAGAGCGAACAAAAACGGGCTTGCAATCCGCACACGTCGTCGTCGTCGTAATTGAGAGAGAGAGAGAGAGAGAAACCGATATAATATGTATTATACATATATTATTATAGTCGGGCCGACCGATGCCGAGTTTTTCCCAGCCACATAATATATTATTATGTTATACACGCGCGCGCGAGCGCACGATATTATATTATGTTCAAATATAATATATAAACACAAAAAGGACACATTATACACACACACACACACACACACACACATAGGTGTACGCGTAATATAATTACAATAATATAGGTAGGTACGTGTGTAAAAAATGTAAAAATAAAAACCGCGTGTGCCCCGCGAGATAGGCCGACCTTCGAGCCTTCGGGTATAATATTATTATTATTATAATATTATACACTACTATATAGGTACCGCCGAACGGGAGGAAGAGCTCTTGCGGGGCCCGGCCGGTGGGAGAACGGGGCCCTGCAACGACCTTGACGGTGGCAAACGACCGTATCGTCGTCGTCGTCGTCGTCAATCATTTACTTACTACTCGTTCCCTCTCTTCCCGCACCCCCACCCCCCCCCGTTCCCCTACCCTCCCCTCTACACGTACGTACACGACACTGCGGGGTATCGTCACGATATATTATATAGGTGTAGGTATATAGGAGGTATCACACACTATTCGCGTTATATTACAATATTGTTATGACGTCGTAAGAGTGGTTTAGCGAATATTAGCAATATAATAGGTAATAATAATATATTTGTTATTGAAACAAATTCGTGAGAGTCGAATATTATTATTATTATTATTATTATTATTATATAGAACAGAAAATCGCGCGTATTATTTACGACCGTGTGACCGTCGTATATGCACACAGCCCCGATCCAGTCTCTCTCTCTCTCTCTCGGAATAATAACAACGATAATAACATTAATGAGATTTTTGCTTTTCTGACAACCTCGGGGAAACAATGGCGACGAATGGGTTAATAACAGATTCGGCGTTTTTTTTTTTTTTTTTTATTTTTCCGACGGATAACAAACGCACGAACATTTGGAACAAACAACAACTGCCCCCCTCCTCCCCCCTCACAAATAGGGGCCGACACGGATGACGAATAAAGTTTCTTCGTCTACCTATATTGTATTGATTAACATTTAGGTATATACACGTTTTGTAAAACGTCATGATAAATGATGATAGGTAGATCATTACACAAATTCAAAAAATTTATTAATTCCAACAAAAAAAAGTCAACGTCGCCGTCTACTCCAGTTGAAATAAAAATGGTGTCACACATATTATAATATACCGTTTAATCAAATGTATATAGCAGTCGAGACATATTATATTATTCATTGATTATTATTATTCCATAATATTTTATCATAGTTATTGATTTATTTCGAAATACATCATACGAGTTTATGATGAATAAAATAAACATTGAATCATATTATTAACCGTAATATAATATATACTATGAACAATTTAAAATGGTTATACAAGAATAATGACGATATACACCAAGATAGAACAATATTGAAAAAAAAAAACACGATACATATTATTATAATTTATTATGCCGTAATAATATTTTACATTGGTTTCAATCGTTTCAAATTATATGTTAAACTTAGATCATTCAGCTAAGGTCTTGGAACAATAAAATGAAATACAATTTACAATATTGTAAAATGTATGGAAACATTGAAACGCAACCACAACTACAACTTTCGCAACGCGCAAACCCTGATTCAAGAATATAATATTGTATAGGTACTATTATTATGTTTAATCGTGATTGTTTTTATTGCCATAGACTAGACAAAAAAAAAAAAAAAAAAAAAAAACACTAAAATTTATAACGCTTTAGTACTTAAAAGTGTACAAAAACAAGATAAGTATAGAATACATTTTTTTTACGACAAAATATACTAAATTTCATTAAAAAGACAATAACATGTACATTCCGTATACATAATATATCTTCTTCTGTGGCATTAAGTGCAACTGTCCATTTTAGTTTTTTTTTTTTATACATGCAGTGTGAAGTAATTATGGTATTGTCTTATTAAACTTTAACAACATTATAATTGTCATTATGAATTGTTTAATATTATCAACTGAAAGTTTGTAGGTACATGTTTTTATCATATTTAAACAACGAACATGGGAATTTATCTATCATTTATATGCATCATGTGATTTTTCGTTAAACCAATTCGTATTTTTTAGTTTTAATTTTTATATAATATTTTGTTTTGCGTTAACTGTTAAATGTTATTTACTTTACTTTTACTACTTGAATGTGGTTTACTGTTTTCAATCTCATTTTTTTATACCTAAAGGATAGTATAGTCAAATCGAGGTAAGTAATAATTTATTTCTTATTTGGACTAAATGAAATTTAATTATTTTGTACGTACGGTTTCTTTTTTAGTGATCGCTAACATAATCTTTTGTTTAATTTTGATTGCGACGAGATCGCAAATACTCGATCTAATTATCTGACTATTTCTATAGTTATGATTATGTAAAGGTAAGCGTACCATAAATTTGTTTTTCTAAATATATTATTATTTATATTATTCTCGCATATAAGTTCACTTTTATAATTTAATATTTTGAATCCGATTTATAATCTAACTATATAATTATAATTATACTAAAAGTTTTATATATCAATTATCAATTTTACTGAAAATAAAAATGAATTTGAATTAATTAATGCAAATATTTGGATTTAGTATTTATTTCTTCAATAAAATTAATGAGCTTTACTTAACAAGTTCATGAGAGACTCCATGATTTCATATTATTACATTAATAGTATATTAAATATTATATATCTATTATAATTAGAAGTATGTGTAAAGATACCATTTTTACATTGAAGAAAAAATAAATAAATACATTAGTCAATATATATTATTTTTGATAATAACTAATTATTCAAAAAAATTTAATTGATATCAACTATAATGCATTATTTTCTAACTGCACAAATACATATCAAGAATATGAAGAAAATTATGAGAAAGTGGTAAAAATTTTGGACGAAAAAGTGAAAGATATTTTTTTAGAGATTATTATTTCTAGAGATTTATGAATAATTGTAAATTATTGGATGAAATTAAAAATACACCAGATATAAATGAAAGTAAGACGTTTATAATACGTAATTAGTTAATAAGTTATTTAATAAGTATATCTATCTTTTATATTAATTATTAAAAAAAAAACCAATTGTAAAATAATTATAAAATTGATACTTATTATGAATATGATATTTTTCTTCAAATATTGATCATTAAGATGTCAAATGTTTTAATAGATATCAAAACTGCTGCATTAATGCACTTATTAGTTATTATACGCTATATTCGCTCCAATATCAAGAAAAGTTACAAAAGATGAACATGGGAAGAAAAATCGCATTAAACATTCCATCAAAGATTCCCATGGGCATTATATTACCGGATTAAAAAAAAATCCAAGAAGAGATGGAGTAAATCACTTTTAAACCTTCCCACCATAAAGTCGCTAATGACTACAATAAGGATTGAAAATTAATATTATCACATTAACGATAAAACTATCAATACAATAATATGGATCATACTTATAATTAAAAATTCATATTATTCAATTAACAATAAAATTATCAACACTACAATATACAAATTGTATATTTGATAATTTACTTCTTCATATTAACAATATACTTGTTAATACAATAATACGGGTTGAAAATTAATATTATTGTTTTAACAAAAAAAATTATAAATAGTACAAAGTGCATATTTAAACTAGTATTTTTGTTTTAACAATTATGTTTATTTGACAATAATCTTATAGGCTGAATATTAATAAAAATATTATCAAATCAACATAATTTTTTTTCAATATGATCATGAATTTTTTTTTTGAGTCTGGTAAAAATAATTATATCACCATATACGCTGCAATATTCATAATTATAATACTGCAGTAAATTGAATTGTTACAAACTAATAGTATAGCAGCGGTTACTGTACAAGGATAGACATAGGTAATTACTCGTAATTTAAATGTAATTAAAACTATTAATGTACCTATAAAAATAAAATTACAAAATCGTGAGAAACTATTTAAAAAAAAATTGGATTCATAATATGCTATATTGTTTTATAATAGATACTTCAAATCGATTAAACATAATACCTTACGGCCTATCTTAATACTTGATAATGTTTTTATAAAAATTTCATTTTTTTGAGCGGAGCTTTGATGTAATAATTTAAAAAAATATATAATTATTTGATATTTTGTCATTTTCTCTACATTTATAAAATATTTCCATTATAAAATGGAGTTTTTCTTTACGCTTAAGGAAACTACTGGAAAAATCGAAAAATGACTTCTTCAATGTACTAAGTAAAACTAATTTGCTATCAAAAAAGTTCTTTGTTCCAAAATTCCAACTCAACTCCTTCTGGTCGAAAAGTTGCTCACAGAAAAAAAATAAAATCATATTGTATTGTAAAATCAATAGATTCCTTGCTCCGTTCATGAGCAAAATAAAAATTAAACTGTTTAATCATTTAAGCCTAATGTTTTAATGAACATGAAAGTTTTATTTATTGTATAATAAATACTAAATAATGGTATTATTACTGCAGATATCACCTACCTATAATAATTATGACAACCTTAAAATAATAATAATTTTAAGAACTTTTCATTAAATATTTGTCAAGTTGTTCATTCACAATATATTAATTTTCGTTTTAGACGCATTTTCCAATTAACAGATATAATTGTTACGAAAATTGGAAAGTGGAAATCGTTTAGTTGGGTACAGAGATTTTAAAATTCTTATCTACTATAAATAAACTTATTTCGACTACAGGGATACGTAGAAATTAAAAATCGATTTCAATGCAGTTACCGATAAATTTCTTATTTTAAAACGAAAAAAAAACATGTTTTTATCGAAACCTTAAAAATAAAATATTAATTTAAATTAAACTTGCGTATAAGGTCATTGGAATACATTTTATACGTCGTATAATATTATATTATATTTATAATATCATATGTATATATATATATATATATAGAGTTGTCCATATTTAATAATTACAATATAATTTCGAATATTATTATAATTATAATGCCCTATCAAGCGTATAAGGTATATATTATAGTAATCAGTAAATTATGCAGTGGTATAAAATAATTTTTTTCAGTAAATGTATACACGTGCCTTACCTACCTATATATAATATTTTATAGGCACTTTTAACTATATATTTAATGGCGGAAAAACTATGCAAAAACATTCGAGGCACGGACTGAAAACAGACGGGCACGATTAACCGATTGTGACGATATTACAACCAAGGCCGTCCTGAAAAAAAATTTTATATTTTTTTTTTCAATTTTTCAACTTTGGGAATGTTCAAAATTATTTTAATTAATTTCAAAACCACAATAATTATTGTAGTATCATATAATATATAATACTACAATATGTTGCATATCAATATGTTTTATCGTAATAAATATTTAATTTATTGATATAAAAATGTCTCTGCTTTTGAATAAAAAAAAAAAAAAAAAAAAAAATGCTGGGGGTGATCCATAACTCCTCAAAAACACAGCTTTGACGATGGCTCAAATCGACGCGAGTTATACAAAAAAAAAAAAAAACATTTGTTTCTCTTTACCTCTTCCCCAATGATGGTGCGTTGCCCTACTCTGTATGATGGCGGAAACGGACATCATGGGTTTTTCTTTTTTGAACATGGTTTCGGCGAACCGGTTCACTCCATTTGCGGGAAACGCCAAAAAATCGCGCACCGAGTGCACTTTGGGAAAAAAGAAAAAAAAATTTAAAAAAAAAAAAAAAAAACGAAAAAGAAAATGAAAAAAAAAACGAGAAATTCACACCTCCGTCGAAAATTAAACGTAAACGAAAATCATAAAACTTATATCGGTAAACGTGGTGAAAAACGAGAAATAAACGACAGCGCAAAATCAGCGGAAGCGGTCTCTCCGGCGTGCTGTTCGTACGACCCACTGATCTTGAAAGCCGAACTGAGCACCCAGTGACACAGTTTTTGTTAGCGCGCGCGCGCCGCTCCGCCGAGCAGAGAAAAACGACGGCGTGAAACGAACGGGCGCCGCGCGGACGGCAACCAAATGAACACGACGATCGGTATATCAACGTAATATCGTCCCCACCGCAAAATCCCAACAATATTATATATTATTTGATAATAAAAATAATATTAAACCGATTAACGTTCTTCCGCTATTCGTATGCGAGTCATACTGAAAATTGTCCGAAATCGATAAGCTCCCATCACCCCCACTCGGCGGACGGCCGTTTGAGAGAGTTTGTTGGATGCGGAATGAGTAGGTATATATATAGTTAAATATTAATTCCATACAGTTCTTACAAACCACGTTAAATTATAATATATTGCTCGTACGGTTTTTTTTTATTTTTTTCATTATAATCATTATCTCGCTCTTAATTTACACGTTACGATAAGAACGAACGTGTCCAACGCAAAATATCGTTAAACACCAGACGGACGCATAATCACTATACACGTACACGAGCCGAGAGCCTGAAAAATTGCGAACTAAAAGCCTAAGCACGATCGGTGTTTTTTAAAAATAAATTATCTCCGATTAGGATACCGCAGTAGACTGTGGTCGTATTAAATTTCAAAGTAATGATTTATAATCATTTTTTACGATACGACGACTTTGAGCAGAACTCGGTATAATAGGTAATATATAGGTACATTAAAAAAAAAATTTAATTTATTTTCTGGTGTATAACAAATTTTCCCTATTTTTGATAGTTTTCCTTTAACTAAAAACTACTGAGAAAATCAAAAATTGACCTTTTTAAAATATTCATAAATTTTCTTCATGGAAGATTTTTACCAGGAAAATCTTATTCAAATTCTATCCATAAAAAAGTGTACATAATAATAAAAACACGCATAAAAATAACTAACAAATATAATAAAATATAGGTATAATATATAATTAAGCAAGGATGTATAATTAGCTAAAGTCAGGTTAATTAAAAATTAAAAATATTGTTATACCTAGATATACCTAACTAATATTGTAATGAAAATTCAATAATGAAACTTGAATTATGTTTAATCGATCGATAATAAAACTAATCCGTAATCACCAGAAAAATAGCCAATATTATATTATTATGCACATTATATATTATTTAAAATATAATTATTATATATTAGTACCTATCTACAAATAAGCAAGGATGGGCAAAATTAACGATAAAATTACTCACCTAAAGTTAAGTTAATTCGAACATTTTTTTTAAATAATTAAGAGTTAAAATGTCATTAAATAATAAATACCTATAAGTTAACTTGGTATTATAGTTACCAATATACTATTATATATACTATAAGTATTATAGTAACCATAGTTTACTTGGTTAACTGTGGTAGGTATATGAAGTCGAAGATGTTTCTTAGATAGCTACGACAAGCATAGATACTAAATTATTGGATGGATTCGGTAATTATGGCTGGTTTGCACCAGAGATCACTAGCAATAAAAATCTCGTTGGCTACCCCATTTACTACCTGGGAGTCGAACCGAGCGCGGGGACCTCGTTCGCCGAAACATGCCTTTCGACCAATCGACCATATTATAAAACACATTATAAAAATATATATTCTTTTATGCTAAAACCACTATGCAAATCGAAAACGACATACTGGAATGAATTTGCATTAAAAAAAAGCTCTTTATTCCAAAAATCCTACCCTAAAGTGTATATATACAGTATACACTATACAGAGTGATTCTTTTATTGTGCTTACCCAATTTTCTCTGTGATTATTAATCTTTTTTTAATTTAATTTTTTTTATTTTAAACTTATGTCTATTTTATTTATATAATTTTTTATAGTTTACTAGATATTTTTTAGGATTTATATTTCTCTTAAAACACAATTTGTATTTTGAACTTTATATGCCGCTGACGCGGAATATTTTTTTTAGAATTTTTGATGTTGGAATCAATATCGAATATTTAATCAGTAGTTATTATTTATAAGCATTTAAAGTTTTAATAAAAGATGTGATGTAGGATGGGGTATAATTTTATTAGTATCCCACACACACTACTCTGCTCTTTTAAACTTTAAATGCTAATAAATAATTCAATTAACTGTCGGTTCAATATTCGATATTGTTAAATCAACATTTTTATATTAATATTCCACGTAGGAATATTAAATCAAAAATATAGATTGCCATTTAAGAATAGTATAAACCCTAAAAAATAGTAAAATATTTAAACTTTTTATAAAAAAAAATAGACAGATATAGGTAGGTAAGTATCTTAAGTTAATAATAAAACAAAAATTTAAAAAAAAAAATGAATATTCAAAGAAAAAATTAGATGTGTACGATAAAAGAGTCACCCTATATACATAAAAAATAAAACGCACATCATTGTAAGACCAATACTTCCAGGCCGGAGATTGTTGTTAATTATCCAGGCCATCCAGCACACATTTATAAAACAAAAAAATATATATATTATAATGTTATTTGTACTAATATTTTTAATTATCACACGTAGACAATTTTTTAAAACAAAATAATTGTTAAATTCTTTAAGTATTTCTCTATTGGTATAAAATATAAAAAAACAGGACGAAATGGTTTGAAAACAATTTTTAACACCAGGCCATCTGGAAAACTCCAGATTTTCCATACCCTCTATTTCGACCCTGAATATATCCCTCATTGCTTCGCTTAGAATCTAAAATAATACCTAATAAAACATCGATTTGGGAACTCCTGCTCACTCCTACCAGAAATATTGTATACATATATTAAATACATACCAATATATTCCTCACTTCACTCAAAATCACAATACCTAATTGAGTAAATATTCATTTAACGGGCATACCAATCTCTTCTCGTATATTTTTTACCTAAAAAAGGCTACTCGCGTACCACATTAGATAGTTGATAATTTTGTACTCAAATTTCCTCCAATAAAAGTTGAATAATATACATATAAAAGAATATAAATCGATTTTTCAGTTTAGTTTTCTTTAATTTTGTTATTCAAGTGCATTATAATACTACCTATAAAATTTAATGTGGAAGCACCTAGCTAAAATACTAAGGTGTAAAATTTCCAATATTGGACAATAATGAGTTAAAAAATTCAAGTTAAAGCAATTTTTTTGAACGAGTTAAAAAATATAATACCAACAAATTAATTAAAAATGGGAAAAAGACATATGTTTGTTAAAATCCATTAAACCATTTAAATTAAATTTATTTATTAAATCATATCATATATATGATATGATGTATATGTTAATATTAACGATATCAACAAAATGCTGGGATATTGAGAGGCAATTCGAGTAAAACAAGGTTTACTTTCTATATTTGGAATGCAATTCAACTATTCAAGTACGCCCATATTTAATGGTACTATGCTGTTATCAGAATTTCCTCGATATTGATTATATTGAATACCGAAAATTTTTATAAATTGAAAAAAATACATATTGAAATGTATACAAAATACTAAAATATGTATTATTGAACTGATGTGGTAAAATTTTCAAAACTTTTTGTCCACTTTTCAGTCACTCATAAAAAAATAATAAATATATATGATATATTTTATTTTATGTATTCGTATTTGACCTAATTGTCAAAAATTAGATTACATATTATTGTTCATTTGAAAATTGTGCTACCATTTTTACATATAGTTACATGCGGTAAAATTGAGTTTTAGTACATTTATTTTTATTCGTTAACTGTATTAAAAATAAAATAAAATATAATTTTCCGAACAATCGACTTTTTTAGTTACTGCCTTTACCACTAGGGTCACTTCTATAAAGAGCATTATACTCATTTCTTCGGGTAGAAAGTGTCGAGTAAAAGTTTTCAGGTAAAAAAATCTATTCTATAATTTGAAGAGATAAATTGTATATTAGGTAAGCTTAAAGGAAAATTACGGAAAATTGTTATAAATCTAAATAATATTTCATTATTTTTAAATTATTAATAAAATTGTTATTGTTATAATATATAAGTAAATAATAATATTTAACTTGGCCCAGAATCGTTTTTTTTCGAATGCAATGATTTATCTTTGCTTTCAAAATAATAATATTACACTATCTGTGACTATAGACTTTCACAACATGTATCTGGTTATAAAACATATATTTGAATGTTAATTTGATAACAGGGTTGAATAATACCGATTTATTTTTATTCAATATTTAAAATAGGTAAGTAAAAATTTTATTTATTGGTAGAAAAGGCCATGGGATGTTAAGGGCATTTTCTGTTTTTTTATTTATCTAATACAAGCATGATAGAATATACACAAATTAATTTTACTATTTTGTCTAATGTTGGATTTTTATTACTTTTTAATCTGCATTTATAGTGGCCCTTATAAAGGCTTTAATCAATTTGAACACATTGATTGATATTTCAGCTATGACATGTGTTTCAAATATACAAATTATTATTAAGTATGTATTTTATAGAGGATCAAGGAATCTCTTGATCTTACAATTATGTTTTATTTTTATTTGTCTGAGAACAACATTTTGACTAGAAAACGTGATCCAATTATTATAATTTATAGATACGTATGATGAACCCCTCAATGTACTCATTTTCTAGTAACAAATTTTATCAGTAAGGTAATTTAAATAGGTCATTTTTCCATTTTTTTTAAGAAATTATTAAATGTTTAGCTATCAAAAAATGGTGAAAACACTGTTTAAAATGGTTATTTCACAATATTCTAAAATTAATGGCTCTACAAACTTAAATTCAGGCTTAAATTTTTCACAAAATATATGTATATTACTATTAGGTAATAGGAAGTAATGAATGAATCATTATTTATTAAAATAAATGATTTATAATTGCTTTAAAATTAAATACAACTACTGACTACTATTAGCACTGGGGTGGATCTGAACCTAATTTAAAAGGGAGGGAAAATAGGAATGATTGAGAAATAAAAGACTGATTCCTAGATATTCAAAATCAATTTTATGCTCCTCAAATAATGATAAAAAAAACTCCAAGGAGGAGGTCACGTCAATTTTGACTATATTTTTTATATAATTGAGCACAATATCTATAATTCATATATAATTATAGATATTGTAGCCCATTAGCGTATCTTTAGAAAACTTTAAAAAAAACGAAACAATGTACAGTTTTAAACCTGTTTTATGATGGTTTCTTTTGAAATTACAAGCAATCACATATGCATTTAGATGCACATACAAGTATATTTCAAGTCTTGAAAGTACCTATGTCAATTTTATGCAAATATTAATTACCTAGGTATACTCATAGAATGAAAATTAAAACTGCTTAATTTGTTGAAAGGTCTAATTTAATAATTCTGTAAAAATGTTTAAATTCACCATATACTTTTTTTTAGGTTATTGTGGGTGTTAACAAGTTTTAATTAAATGTTTTATTTTAACAAATAATCTTGTTCCAAAAGCTCATTCTAATTTAATATATAGACTGGCCTTGACTCAAAATTAAATTAAATAAATAAAAATACTTTGTTCCTATTCTTAAAAAAATATAAATTAATTTCAGTACCTAATCAGTATTCAGTCTTAACAACACATAAACATTTGTTTATAAATTTATTTTATAGTTAATATCAATGTGTTATAAAATTAAAACTATTTTTTTTTTACACAAAATAGGAAAATATCAAAAAATGATTACATTCCACTAATGAACTAAAAATTTAATTACATATCCAATTTATTTTACATAATGACATAAATCAAATAATTACACAGTAGGTACCTATAATTTTTATTTCATGTTATAGCAATTTCTTCACATCAATATTTAAAAAAAAAAAACAGAATAATATACATAATGAAATCATGAAAATGCTATTAATACAAAATAAACTGAAATTATCTAGTATATTTATATCCTTAAACATCCTTTTAAAAAGGGTTTAGAAGAACTACCTATTTAAAATCAAATGAGAATCTCTACTTTTTTGCAAACATGCTATGAAGATATATTTTAACTTGTACATATTACTTATTAGTTGAAAAATATATTTAATGCAAAATTCTGTGTTTGATATTTAAAATTTTTAGAAATTTAAAAACAAGCTCACATGCAGAGTTGTCAAAAGTCAAAACACAGTTCTAAGATGCACTGTTTTCACAAACTTGTCCGCATTAAATAATTCAATTTCTAAAATCTAGACATGTTAGAAAAGCATACAGGATTATATAAATAATTATCACAAATCTACATAGATATAGGTATATAAGTATAAATCATCATAAAATAGATTATTTAGACAAAGTAGGTAACAATGTGGATAAAATAACTTCTTCCAACAACTTGCTGAAGCTAATTATTTATTAGGTAATCCTTACTCTCATTACTATTACATCATTAATTATTATAATTAGGTAGGTATTATATTCTAACTAAATACCTAAATATTCCTAAATAGTTTATACTTAGGTATCTAACTCATTTAAATAAAACACGAACCTAATAGGAATCTTAAATAACATTAGGTAAATCTTTTAATTTAAATACTTTACCAAAATGTTATCAATTTGATTCTTTACTAGCTGGTAGCTGTGTTTGGTGTTTCCATCACGGTTTAAGATATAATGGTTGCCCAACGGGGTATAAAAATGTGGTATTCAAAGTTGGTCCTATGATAAATGCATAAAACAATTCTTATGGACCATAGTGACCCATTTATGAACTATTATTTTCATTATAACAATATCATTTTAATGACATCATTATAACAATATTTTCACAAATAAAAAACACTAATAGTTAAACAGCTGTTTTTACAATCACTTTCAATGGCAAAGACTTTTAACATGGCTCATCGGGCAACCATTATATCTTAAACCGTGGTTTCCATATAAGCTAGGGATTTATTAGAAGTTTTAAATTTGTTTTTTTATAATTTACAAATTTGAAATATGAATGTACCTATCTACTTATGAATTATTCATAATTATTTAACATTAACGTTGAACAATTTTGTCAATAGTGGTTAAGGTTAATAACTCATATTCTTTATTATTCAAATTTGTTTTCAAGAAATATGTAGCTATAAATTGAGCTTTCCCTTATCTTATCCCATATAGAAACTATTTTCCATATATTAAGGGAAATTTCCCATTCTTATGAATATTCATATTATTATAAATATTAATTTAAATAAAAGACAGCATTCTTATATTCCAGTGACATTATAAACAAAATAGTAGGTACCTAAATACCTATAATTAGATAGGTAGGTAACCGATGTAGGTATATACTTGGGTTTTTATAACCATGTATTATATATAGGTATTAGGTAGGTACTAATAATACAGGAGTAGGCATGTCAGTTAGGTAACCGAAAATTTATGTTGCTTATTTTTAGTAGGTACATACATGTAAGAAGTTTCACATAGTTCTATAATAAGATTCTCATCTTATCTCATCTACTCTTTCTTTGACTCCTTCTTATATCCAATACCACATTACTCCTTTTAGTTAGTTTTTTGTACCTATAGGTATGTGTCCATTAAAGTTAAAATAAAACAATTTACCTTGGAATTTACTTATGTGCCTGCTCCCATATAATTAAAACAAATATTATAAAGTAGTTTTTATAAATTAATGTTATATTTTATAATTTTAGTCATATATATATATATATATATATATATATTTATTTATGTATAGTTAAAATTAAATAAATTGGGTAGACTTTGTTTAAAATAGGTACCTACCTACATATTTAATATTTTAATCTATCTATAACTGTAGAACTTCATAAATAATAATACTTAAAGACATGCCCAGTAAATTAATGAATTATAATAAATTAAATGAAAAATTGATAGGTAAAAAGCACTTAATATTGTAAGAATTGTGTTAATTAATATTTGTCATGGAAACGTGATATTTTATTGAATAAATTATGAGTAATTGTTATGTAGAATAAAAACAAACAAACCTAATCTCATTGTCTTAGCTATAGGTAGATATAGGTATGAACTATGAATATATGATGCATAAACGCCGATTAGTTATCAATTTGAATTAATTATATGAATTATAAGTATAACAAGAATTAGTAGGTAACAGTTCATAATAAACTGAAAAATGGAGTACCTACTTAAATAAAAATTCCTTGGTATACTTATATTATGAGAAGTGAATGTTGAAGACGGCACAGCATTATCAAAGACAGAATACAGTTAGTAATAATAAACACTGTACGCTATAATTGATATTAAATTCCTAAGACAGAAACATCATTAATTGAACTACGTCAGTAGTTTTAACGCATTTTTGATGTGTTGTAAGAAAGTAGTCTAAGTACACTTTTTACACTATATTATTTCTAACATTGGTATGATGTACGATCTTAAATATTCAAACAAGTGAATATATGTTGTACACAGTCTTACCTCTTTCCGTGCCGTCCATGGTGATCAAAAGAGAATAACCAGACGAATATATCCCAGGATAATAGGGGTAGTTATAATGTACAATGTTGCAATAATATTATTGTTCGCCAGACGGAGAGGAATACAACGCGTGAATGTGCGTCAAGGTTGATGATCTAGGTCATTGATCGCTTTGATTTATACACAAACCGAATACACGTACGGCACACATCGAAATTATTACCGAAAAACACGATTCAAAACAAACAAAACATTAATCGTAAATTCACTAATCGTATCAAAAGGCGGTGGTAAGGCAGGAGGGTTGATCGGTTATCAATATTGGTGTCGAGGCCATAAGTGCAGGCCCCAGAGGGGGGACATCGACCTGTCTACGGGAGAAGAGATTTTCTATGACGATATGTATATCGTATATGTGTATATATATATATATATATACACACACACACACACACATTTATAATATATTTCATATTTATATATATATGAAATATATATATGAATGTATACATAAATGCTAATACCATCGCTGATACTAGAGAATGTCATGGAACAATAAATTTAATGTTTCATTTTATCTTATATTCGTCAATGTTATCAATTACTAACAACAATTTTCTTATCATCCTATCATAAAAACACAGAATATTCTGTGATAAAAATATAATATATTATAAAATACGGATAAGAATACTAAAATACTAGATACTTGGCACAAAATACAATTTATTCTATGTACCTAGTTCGTTCTAAAAACTCTTAATAATATATAATATAATAATAATTAATAATATATGATATATATATATATAATTTATATTATGATTCTCGCTAACCACATTTCGGTAAGATATTCTGCTCAACTCTTCAATGGCGTATTTAATTAAATTTTTTTTTTAGTTGTTGTGGGGTAAGGGTGAAAATACATTTGAGGACGTCACATTACACGGTTTTTAAGGGGTTTTGTATATGCAATTTTTCGAAAAATGAAAATCCAACAATTTAAAAATAGTCTAGTGTAAATTTTGACGAATAATCACAGTATTTGTTTTAAAAAAACATGTTTACGGTTTTAGGTATTTATTTTCAATTGAATTTATCAACTTGAGAACATTGTAGAAAGTTGAAATAAAATTAAAATATAAAGAACAAAATTATCCAGCACCTTACGTTGTTCATTTTTTTATATGTACCTACCTACATTTTTACATGTTTTATGAGTTGTTAAAAAATATTATATTTAAAAACGATTACGTAGGGCACTAGATAATGTTATTTGCTTAATTTGTTTTTTATTTCGTAATTATAACATGTTTGTAAGTTAATAAAAGTGAAAAATGCTGAGTTATGTAAGTTTTAATGGAAAATTAGAATGTCCTTTTAACAACTATGTAAATTTTATCAACTACCCCATGGCTGTAACATGGGCAGATTTTATGGAAGGGGGGGGCAAACTATATTACAGTTCAGTCAAGTATATAAGGGGGAACACCATAAAAATTAAAAATTAATCTTGTATGAATTTATTTATTCTTTATTTTTTTTTATTAAATTACAATTCTATTTTATTTTTACATTTCCCTATTTAATAGAGCGACTATATTTTTTAAATTAAGAATCGGGACAACAATAAAAAAAAAAAGAAGAGTATTGTAATAATTGTCTACCAACATTTTCATAAATTAATTTTAAAATGGTAAAAGCAAAAAAAATGTCATGTCAATTTTCTACTTAAAAAAAAAAAAAAAGGTAAATAATCAAAAAAGAGGACATCGATTGGACCCATTTCCAAAAGCGAACAAAAGCCGTACCATTTAAAGTTTGTCAGGACAACGGGATGTAATCCTAAAAAAACGTGACAATACCTCAAAAACAGGACGTATGGTCACTCTACTAAATAAGTACATTAATAAATATCTGGTAAATGGTAAATACATAAATAACAAAAAATGATTAAAAAACTATTAAAATTAATTATAATATTTACAAATAAATAATTGAAAATGTTATAAAAATTAAACAGGTAAGTACATCATGACAATTGAAGTTTTCTTCTTCTCTGTGTACCTACATTCTGCATCGAAGTGGGTGATTATTTTACCAAAACTAATTTTAAAAATTCTCTATATGTAATAGAGCTAATTTACATAGTCTTTCTTGGCCTATTGTATTTCCAATTAATGTTTCAAGACGGCGAGAAAACGAAAAAGACCGTTCACTAGAATCGGAACTTATTGGGGTTCATAGACAATTTTTAAAAACAACAAATATATTTTCAAATGTAACAAATAATTCTTTTATTCAAAAAAAATTTAGGTGTTCCTCAAAATTTTCATTAATGTTAATTGATGAACACATTTTTGAAAATAGTTTTATTTCCGCCTTTAAATGATCTTTTTCAATGTTATGGGTATTAAAAACTTCCAAAATGTCTTCATTATTGTAATTTTTGGTACCTACTTAAATAACTAAGAAGAGCGTTAGGTGTTCTTAAATTATTTTCTAAAAATCTGGTTTTTATGTCATTTATCGATAATATCTAACGCAGAAAAATAAATATTTATTTTAAAATAAGTTGATACCTACATCATTTCCCATAATAAAAGCTTTACCGCCACCCAATCTAGTGGATATTGTTATCTTTCTCGGAATTTTTGGAAGTGCAATATTTTCTTTCACAGCAATTTCTTCGGTTTCTGTCGAAATTAGTTTAAAACTATTATCACTCCGAAGAGATTGTAGTACCATAAGAATAGCATTTATCAAAGTTTTAGCAGTTTAATAGTTAGATTTTTTTTTTTTTTGAAAATGTATCGATCAGCTATTGGTTAGTTGTTATCTTAATTGTGTCATTAAGTGATTTTAAAGTACTATTAGATAACTCTTTGTCATTTGATAATCAACAAAATATATACCTATTATGATAATATCATCGTAAAACCAATGCATTCCTTGTTTCACTCAGAATCTAAAAATAAAAAAAACACATCATCGTAATACCAATACATTCCTCGCTTCCTAATTATTTGTATTCCTATATTTTTTTTCCTAATCAACATTTCTATAATTTAGCAATAAAATAAAATTTTATCGATTTGATGGAGGAACCCTTATCGCCCCTCTGCAAATACGCCACGGACATTCTGCTTTATTGTTTTCAATTTAATTTGTAGTTACCTATACCTACATATTAAAATAGGTATTTTATGTTTTATTTTTATTTCATTTTAAAAAACATTAATACCTATATCGACAAATTCCAAATACATGATTTTTATTGTATTTTGGGCAATTTTCGGGGGGAGGGGGGTCTAAGATATTAGGGACCTCACATAACTCGAAATTATCCTCCTTCTAGTTTTTAACTAACTTTTACAAATACATTTAACTCAAAGGTAAACTTTATTTTCTTTCAAATGATTCGGCTAATAAGAACTTGATAATGATTGTAAAATTGAAAACTCTAAAATAACTTATAACTATACTAAATATTTATAGTATGATAAACAAAATAAAATGTATTACAAAAATTATCAAAATAATGAACTATTTGGTAATTTTGCAGCATTAAAAATTAAAATTAATAAATAGTCTTTATTTTTTAAAGTCGTGTTGTAGGCCAATATTGAAAATATACAAAATAATGTTATTGGAATTTTTATAATTATATCTACCTACCTCTTGAACCTGGAAACATTATTATTATAGTTAAGTGTGAACATTTTTAAATTAAATACATTTGATAGGTAATAGGTAATCAAAGAAAAATATTCTACACTTTACTCATAAACTATTAAAATCAGGGGCGTCATTTGAGTTTTTTTTCGGGTGGTCGTACTTTTAGGCAAACCAATTTCAACATTTAACAGAGCCATTTTTTCTTGAAAAAAAGTATATATATATATATAAATGTAAGTAAGTGTGAAAAAATATAAGCATATTATTAAAAAAAAAACATGTATCATCTAATATAGGTACATTTTAAAATTAATATTCATATCATATATGAATACATACCTAATAATAATACATATATACAGTGACGTCAGTGCAGTCTTGAAGAAACTATTTATGAGGGAGAGGGGGCATGTGTGCCTCGAAAATAACAACAAAATACATCTTTAAACGTAAATAAGCAAAAAAATAAAAATATTATCAACTTTCTGTTTTGCCGACTAAAAACCTTCAAATTTCCAACTGGTGTTTTGGTTGGGGGACGACTCGCCTCCTCAAGACCCCCTATCAGAACGGCCTAGCGAGTGGCGTAAAATTTTATTTCTTTGGTGTCCAGACATGGATAACACCCCCAAATTACGACACTGATTGTGTTCAAAAGTATAAATATTAATACTGGGTCGGATAATATTCGATTTTCATGATTTTCTACCCCTTTGCACCAGACCACCTAACTTTTGGATCTAGGAAATTTGTTTGGATTATCAGTCATAATTTACTTTTACTACCTATTCGAATTACTTTTCGATTCTGGTCAAAGCGAGGAATGTATAATTTATATTAGTAGTACCTATAGTATATGTTTTAATTTTTATTAAAAAATGTTTATTTCTGTATTAGGTACGTAACCATGCGGGAGGGGGCTGAGAGGACCGGGCCCTCTTAGAAAAATCGGTAGCCACGAATTGGCCTCCTCAGTTTTTTAAGAGGATGTTATACACCCATTTTAGCAATAGCTATTAAAATACGTTCACGCTCTGTAACTACAACTTCTCTCTTAGTAACCGCAGAGTCAAAATGTATATAAAATATGAATAATGAGAATACTATCTATGCCGTAGAGTGGAGTTTTTTTAGGTAAACAATTTTTTTTTTTAATTTTATGATTTTTAATCACGGATTTTAGGCTTTCATAAAAATATATTGAAAAAACTCTATGCTCGAGCACATTAAATGTTCTCATCTTTCATATTTTGTAGAGAAAAGTTGTAGTTTTAGATCGTGATCGTGATTTTTAATATATTATATCGTGATACAACAATAAAAAATGGTACTGACACATGACTATATTTTAAAATTACTTTTATAATATAATTAAATATTTTTAAATTGTTGAATTTTAATTTTTCTTAAAATTTCATAAAAATTGCCTAAACAAAACACCTTAAAAATCTGGTGTGAAGTGTCCTCTTAAGCCTTTTATATTAGGTATGTACCTAACCTATACTTGCTTACATCAAAAATAAATATTACAAATATACCTATTATATAACTTATTAGTAGGTACCTAATTGTTAATAATAAGTTAAATTAGTTGATAGTAATAACTTATTATCAATATGTGATTTTTGATTCTGAGTGGTAGGTATATTACATATTTTTCATAAATATTTTCCAAATTTTTTTATTTGAAAAAATTGTTTTTAAATTTAACATAATATCTACTACCAGTATCCTACGGGCTACGAAGTATCTCGAGTGAATTGCTTCCATCCCCTATACTGACAAAATTTTTTTTTTGCTAAAAGGGACCAATAAAAATTTGACCTCCTCGTAGAATAAATCCTGGATACGTGCCTGTTCTGTATTCTTTTGGGTAGGAATCGAGCAGGAGTTTTGATTTTTAAGTACCTAAACAGCTTTTTGTATAGTAAATTGGTGCCTATTCTAGAGAGTCCATGTTTTGATTTTTTAAGTAGTTTTTTTTTAACATAAAGGAAAACTATGTTTTATAACGAAAATATTAATTGATAAAATATAAATGCTGAGGATAACATAAAACAAATAGTTTTCATGGTTCCCGATTTTATTTTATTTTAATAATAATCAATTTTTTTATTACGTTCATGTATCAGAGTAGGTAACAATTAAAAAAAAAAAAAAAAATGAAACCGAAATATATAACGATATTAACTCTTACATTTTTAAAAACCTGAACTGAAACCACGGAATCTTGAAAATAATATATTGAAAACTGAAATAAACCAAAAGGTACCAGTCCATACCTATACATAATAAATAATAAATATAAAGTATTTTTCAAAGATTAATTGATTAAAAAAATTTTCAATCTACGAGACCAATCAATTAGTTTATTAGATAGATACTTATATGTATATAATATACATGCAACCTAATCCGCATGTCATCCACATACGGCATACCGTTTTAAATTATCAACATTTAATAAACATAAAGATTAATTCATTTTTTGATATACATACTTTAATTTAATAAAAAAATTATAGCCTATATTAATTCCGTTTCCGTATAATATATTAATAATAATATCGCTGTAGAGTTACACCAGACAGCAGATTTATTCGAAGGTATAAGCCATTTCCAGATTAACCTGCATACCTGCTAAGGCTGTCTTGAATTTTTTTTTGAAAGTAGGGTGCTGAGATTTTATCATTATTTTGGAGACTGTTGTTAACGATTAATAATACCATATACCTAGTTGAGCTCAAAGGTTTGTGTCCTTTTTGTAAAATTTCATTTATTCAGTGTCGTAATTAAAAAAAAAATATTTGCGCACTATATAGGTAGGTATGTTATATCGTCGTTTCAGAAATATCCAAAAATATAGTAGCGACTCATCAATATTCAACAATTTGAGATTCTTATAGCGATACGCAAAATGTATCTATATTGATTTTAGTTTTTTTTTCACCGCTGTATAATTTTTTCCGGGAAGAACAGATAGGTATTAATAATAAACTGTAAAGAACTCTTTTGATACCTAGAATCTTTGATTTTAAATTAAAAATCATAATATAGGTACCTACATTATCCTGTGCAAGGAATCAAGCATGTAAAATACAATTACAAATGGCCAAAAATTATCTATAGTAGAAAATACTGCCCCTTTTCAGGAATATAATTTATGAAATTATGGTATCTATGTTTTATATTAGACACATTAAACCCTTATGAACCTAACAAATACAAATACTAATCACAATATTAATCAAATGTTTAATTTTAAGTTCATATCAGAAAATATTGACATGTTATTATTTCATTCCAAACTTATCAAATTAGTAAAATATATTATAAATTCTCTAAAAAAAAATAAAATAATAAAAAACAGTTTCATTTTTAAATTCTATATGTTATAAATCAAATTAGTAATTTATAGAAAACCAATAAACAAAAAAAGTTATTCACTTATTGTGAATTTTTTTTTTTGTAAATATATACAAAAATGAACTTTGTTTTCCAAAAGTAGTTTTT
Organism: Pemphigus obesinymphae; assembly: GCA_025469235.1. Lineage (NCBI taxonomy): Eukaryota > Metazoa > Arthropoda > Insecta > Hemiptera > Aphididae > Pemphigus > Pemphigus obesinymphae. The sequence goes on from JAIPRL010000713.1 coordinate 63,683, forward strand.
TTTTTGAGCATCTAGTGCAACCCACCCTCACGAAGAAAAAAACCAGCTTTATGCATTAAAAACCAGGTACTATGCCACTAGTCACTACTCATAAGGCATTGGACATTAGTTGTATTATAAAATTATATTTATTTAAATATTTTCTTCAAATGAGCTTACTGAAACATTTAATTAAAACACAAAATTAATTTGATATATGACATACAAAAGTAGGGAATAGTGTTTGTGAAACATATTTACCATTTTTTTTAAACACAGATTTCAAATAAATAAAGTACAAAATTATTATTGGACTAAAGTAATATTCATCACTTTTGAGAAAATATTATGATAATAAATTGATATAAAGGTATAACACAATAAAAAAATATTTTAATGTATATAATATTGTATAAGTACTTGTAAAAACAAAAGTAAGTTTTATTACAGATTTATTAATTGTTAGAGAGTTACATTACTTATAAAGTATAAAACAAAAAATTTTTTGAGCAAACCTCATTCATCATATTTGACTGAAAAATATTAAATCTAAGTTACATAAAATGTCAATAATTTAAATCAAAATAATATAGAATCTACTGACTAGATAATTATAATAAACTTAACCAACTAAATTAATAATGAAAAAAAAAACTAATAGAAACTATTGATATTATTTGTTGAAAGTAGTAGTAAAATTGAGTGTCAAAATATGGATAGTGTATATTATAAAAATATTTAACAAACATAGGTTTGTTCTATAACAAAAACATACCCTAAATAGATATTTGTTAAAAACCATTCTAAAAATATCAAATAATTTAATATACATAGAACTAATCTAAAATATTATCTAAAACAAATATTAGTGCAGTTCAAATTCACATTAAAAATTTATTGAAGTGATAATAACAATATATATAACTAATTATATTTAATAAAAACAATAAATACTTTACAGAAATGAAATAAATAAGCAAAAAAGATTTTGAAGAAATAAATTGCAAAAAGAAAAAAAAAATTCAAGACATATTGATTAAAATTATTATTATTCGTATTTATATTATTGTATAACACAGTTCTTATTTTGATGAATTAGACCAGATCTATTGAGATCCCTTACAATTTTGTCATCTTCTTCAATTCTAAAAACAAAACATACATATATATTTATCTTGTCTAAATAATTATATTCATTTTATTTCTAATAAATCACCTAACACAGAAAATCATGAGTAACAAAACCAACAATCATGCAAAAATATTGATTTACAAAACTGTGAGAATTAATTAATTGAGATCTATTTTATTTAGTGAGATAAATTTTATATTAGTTGTTTGCTTAATATGAACCAAATAAATACATACGCTCTTTCTTGAGAATCCAAATGATGAACTAATTCATCTCGCTTATTGATATTAATCACTACTTCTGCCAACAATAAACTTTCACGACAGCTTTGTTCTTCTGTTTTTTGCCAATCTGAAAAAAATATTAAATTGATCAGTTCTATACATCTGTATTAAACAATTTTCAAAATATACCTTCAATTGAAATAATACTTCTAAGTTCTCTGATGAGCAATTGGTATCTTTTTTCTAAATCATCTTCTTTTTCTCTTTAAAATTAATAAAATATTATTTAAAATAAATATAATTCATATATTACACAAATCAAATTATATAAACACATTTAAATCTTAACTAGTTATTAAATTATCAGGTAATTTTATTTATTCATTTTTACCAAGTATGATTAAAGATAGAATAAAATAATTAACACTTACAGAATGTTTAATTGCATTTGGCGACGTAATAATGCATTTTTCTTATTAACAAGTGTAAACCATTCAGTCATAAGAAATTCTTCTCTTTCACGGTCATTTCCTAAAATAAATAGATACACAGAATAAAAACAACATATCATTTGAAGTTTAAAAAAATACATTTTATTTATTTACCTGTATCCATAACTTTTCTGAGCTCTGTTTCTAATTCATCTGCTTGACAATCAATTTGTTTCTGTTCCCGCTCTAATGATTCCATTTCATTTTGAATGTAATTGATTTCATTTCTAAAATTCTATTACCATAATAATATAACAATGGACATTGAAAGAAAAATTATAAATTAATTTGATTTGGTGTACATAATATTTATATTTATCTTACATCTTTTGACACAGAAGTTGAATCCAATAATGATGAAAAAGATTGCAATTTTTGGGGATTACTGACATCCAATGCTGCATTGCTACTATTTTTACTCGAATCATATGACTATTAAAACCAAAATATAATATATGAGTTAATTATTTACATAGTATTTCTAAAAAAAAGTTAAACGAACCTTATCAGGAGAAAATACACTGGTTTGAGATCTATCAGAGATTGGGGATATTGAAGTCTTGGCATTTCCTCCATTGTTGATACTTATAGATGAAGTTGAAACATTTATATTTTTACGGGCTTCAGCTATTAATTTTTTTGCTCGATCTCTTAGTTGCTGTTGTCTTTCCTCTTCGTTCTGATAAACAAATTAATTAATTGCATTACATTTATAACAAAATAATAGTATATTATTACACAAGGTTTTTAAAGATAAAAAGAAAAAATACAATGTTATTTACACCAACTTGGTTAGGTATCTGAGGTATAGAACGTCTGGCAGCTTCTTGACGAGCTTGTTCCACGAGCTGTCGAGCTCTTTCTCTAAGTTCAATGTGACGATTAGTTGTTAATTTCTACACACATAAGAATCAAAAACATGCAACTGAGTTATAATAAAAACAACAATATTAATTAAAAATAATACACAAAGAATTATTGAATAAGTCTTAGAAATTGTTGATATTTCTTATGCATTATTTATGAAAATATGATTTAGAAAACATTTAACGATAGCTTTTATGTAAAAATTATATTTTAGATTTCAAACAGAAGTACTTAATTAATTAATTTTTCTTTGGTAAAAAAAAAAACTGTTAACTATACACGGAATTTTTAGTTTTATTTTTTAATTTAAATATATATATTAGAAAAAACTTAGGTGGCAAACACACATTGTTTACATTTTTAATAAAATCATATTATATAAGACATATAATACATACTATATAAAAATTAAATTTTACTCATTTTGTTTATGCAAAAATGAACTATTTGAATTCTCACAAAATACATTAATATTAATTGATCAAAAGAGTTAATATAAACTGATATTTGACTAGTTAATGGCATTAATAAAAAACAAATACTATAGACAAAATACAAAATATATATTTACATAATTCATATAAATGTACCTTCTTAGAAGAAATGTGGTTTTTGTAAGTCTCTTGTAATGATTTTGATTCATTATTTTTATCTCCTGAACATGAACTTTTCAAACTCTAAATAAAACCAAAAATGTAAATATTTAATACATTATGCTGCTAATAAAACTAAATACCTCACTGGTTGATAGAGATCTTGTTAATTTTCTACTTTTGTCACTAGATATTTGAGATACACTAAAATTATAAATAAAAGTTATTATGCATTTATATTTTTAAAGAACAATATAATATTATTATACTTGTCATCATTAGATATTAAAGGATCTGTAAGCTGATGCTTTGATATTAGTGATGATTTTGACGACTTCAACTAATTAAAGTAATTCAAAATAGTTATTAGCCAACTATAAATTTGTTTCATATTTGCATCAAATACAAATATTTCATATATTTACCTTTGAAAAAGATAATTTTTCCTTAGATGGAGATAATACTTTGTCAAAAATGCTTTTTGAACCATTTACAATTTTATCAGTTATGCCATCTTTTGTAGATGTTATTGAAGAATATTCAATTTTCTGATTTTCAATAATACCATCATTTTGACTAAAAGTGTAGTATATACATTTAGATTAGTTTATACGACTATAAAAAATTATATTTATTAACTGAATATCTTACTTATTAGTGCCAAACGACTTTTGAGGTTTTTCATTAGAATCATTGGTTCTAAAATTATTAATTTCTTTTTCAAACAAATGAAATGATATATCTTTGTCAGAATTATTAAATCTACCAATCATATATGAGGATTCATCTGCTGTCTTACCAATTTGTTGAACTTCCAACTCATGACCTATAATAAATGTAAATGAAGTATATAATAACTTTTAAAAATAATATAATATATACTGTTATATACTTTAAGTTTAATATTATATATGATATTATCACATACAGCTTTACAGTGTTAACACCTACAATATTTTGAGGTTATATCCATAACAAAATTAATGTACGTAATAATATAGTTTTTATAATATTAATTCTTCTTCTTCTTCTCCTTCGCCTTCTCTCCCAACTATTTGGGGTCGGCCACCCTGGTCCTACACTTCCACTTAACTCTATCTTCCGCATCTTCTTCACTTACTCTCACCTTCCTCATATCACTCGC
>JAIPRL010000713.1:68212-117346 GCA_025469235.1 Pemphigus obesinymphae
CCTCTATAATTTCCACAATCCTGTACATCTCCTTTACCCTTGAATATTGGTACTACACAACTCTTCCTCCAAGCTTCTGGAATTTTTCCTTCTACTAGTATCTTATTAAAGAACTTTGTCAGCCATTATATACCTAAACTTCCTAATACTTTCCATACTTCTACTGGTACTCCATCCGGTCCCACTGCTTTCTTATTTTTCATTTTTCTCATAGCACTCCACACTTCCTCTTCCCTTATTAAATCTACCATACCCAAATTCCACTCTATCTGATCAATTGCCTCTCTTGGAAATTCTTCATTTAATAATCCCTCAAAATAGTCTTTCCATCTCTTTATCACTTCCTTTTCCTTTGTTAACACCCTCCTATTATCATCTTTTATACACCAAACATTTCTAAAGTCCCTGGGACTGTTTTTCTCTTTCCTTAGCCAGCATAATATTAATTAATTAGTAAATATATAAATTATAATAATGTCAACGAAGATTGAAAAAATCGACATGGCATTACTAGCATTCTTAGTCTTATGCATCAGTATAAAATACATGCAACAAGGGAAGCCCTTTGATGAAGTAAATGAAACATTCAGTACATATACACAAAGATTATAAAACTATTTGAATTCAATAATTTAACAACAAAATATGATGAAATCATATATAAAAATAAAGTAAATTACTTATCAGTTACTTAAATCTGAAGTATTTTAAATTATTAACATAACTTACAACTTTAGAGCTACCTAAGTCTATGGGGTTTGATAAGCTTATTGCAATGTTGTAAAAAAAACATTTGTGTCCTACTCCGAATGAAATAGCTGAACAACATAGATTCTATATAAGGACCCAAAATGAAGGTGAATCAAATTTAGTATTTATAAAAGAACAACGGAAGTAAATACTACATTCTAATTTTAATTGAAAGAATTATAAAAAAAACAACTAAAGAAGTATAGTTTGTGAAGTCGCGGATCGACTATGTGCGGCTAACCCTCGAACATTGGCTCGTGCAACAGCCACGCCAAATGGATACCGGATGCTGCGCGAGCCAACTCAAAATTTGCCACACTCAAACATGCCGCGGTATGAGCCAAATTTTGTTGGTCTTTAGAAGCGCGGCAAAGGCAATTCAGTTAGTCGCTTGCGAGCAGTTGGGACACGCTTTGTTTTAAAAATTCGCTCGTGTGGTAAATACAGCTGACACTATGAATAACGAAAAGTGTTGCATTTTAATTCAATTGTATAATGCCAAAGTTTTTTTGTGGAATAGTAAATCTCAATTAATGATTTTAACTGCTGAAACTTTATAGTTGTCATTCTTGTAAAATTTTTTATTGTATCGTCAATGGCTTCGTATCTCATGTCTTCTATAAATCGTCCCACGCCATACTAGATTCGATTAGAACAAAAGTTTTTCATCCACCAACAAACTTTTTGTTTTGGTCTTTTTTGAATATGATGAATCACGATAAAAGCGGCAACTACTCGAGCATGCGCAACGTCAATGGTTGTTTCGTGAAAACTAAACGAAAAACGGGACTGCTCCATTGCTGCGCATGGCGAGCTGGATCATTCGCCGTGCATGGTATAATAAAAATTGATAGTTGCCATGGACGAAAATGGTTCACACGGCTGCCGCGCATAGTTGATAGGCGGCTTAAGGGGATTGAAGAACACAGAAATTCGTGAAAAATTACTACAAGACATAGATGTTACGCTTGAAAAAGCCGTTGAAATAGCACAATCGATGAAAGTCCACAGAGGGGGGACAGGGTATGCACTTGAACTCCCTGTGAGATCAGGCATCGAAAGATACTGAAATTAAATGTTTTGTGTATTATAAAGTTTTGGATGACCTTGAAAATAGATTAAAATAACGTTTTTATAGGACATTTAGTATAGTTTAACCTAAATCAACAAGACATAACTTTACTTTCTAACATGTAAACTTAAAATACAATGAACTAGAAGCAGAATTCAAACTGTTAAAATTGTTTCCGGAATTTGAAATTGGTATAACAAATAAAACTATTTATCGGTGTATAAATAAATTGTCTACTAATAGCTTCTTTAATAGCTTTCGAAGTATTTACAAAATATTAACTCTATTTGTTACAATTCCGGTTACAAGTTGCTCTTGTGAGAGATTATTTTCTAAGTTAATAATAAGTTAAATCTGGTAAAAACTAAACTCAGAAGTTGTATAACACAAGATCGATTAGAAACAATGTTGTTAGAAAACATCATTAAAGAGTTCAAACATCTCAACAACACAGAATGTTGCCTTGAACTTAACTATTTTGTAACATACCAAGATAATATACTTATTACTTTATATGTTATTTTTTTCAATTAGTAGTTATTTTTAATAAATCTATTCAGTTAATAAATGAATGAGAAAACTTAAATTGACATTTTAGTTTTATTGTACTTTCAGTTATAAGTTCAAACTACACAGACAACTTATTGTGAGTGGGTTGAATTATAATGGTTTATGGTTAATGTTGCACCCTCTGCGAAAAAGGCCTGAACATGCCTATGGACTCACCCCATGGTAACAACCAGATTCAAGGTACAACATTAGAAAATGTAAACAAGGTACAATGAGGGCATACAAATATAAGGAATGAGAATACAATTACTAAACCCGAGTACCTAGAAGGGAAATCTTATTGTTGTGGAAAAAAGTCACATAGGGCTCATGCCCAACAGTGTGTTTTAAAGGATTTAAACAAAAAAACAATTTAAAAAACAAATGGGTGTAGATAAAAACCAAAATCAAAGAGAAGATGATGAAGAATACCATTCAAATTTCTATATTAACTCAATTGAGAAACAATTGATCCAACAAAATTCAATTAAAAAGAACAACTCTGGGAAGTATGATGTATACTCAATTATAGATGGTGTAAAATTTTCAATGGAATTTGATACAAGAGCTTCAGTATCATCCATGTCAATACCAAATTTCTAAAAAAAATTTCCTAGAAAAAAATTGATAGTTGAATGTATCAAAAATATAGAATGGGGCACTATAGTCCCTATTTTAAAACTAAATGGTCATGTGAGAATAATTATGTACTGATTATAAAATAACAGTGCCCTCTCAGTTACAAAATAATAGGTACCCAATCCCTAAAATTGAATATATAATAAATTAGCAAGATTTACAACATTAGACATCCATAAAGCATATTTACATATAGACATTGATGAAGAGAGTGCGAAAATACAAGCAATTTCTACTCATTTGGGTGCATACAAAGTAAAGAGATTGATGTTTGTAATCAAAATGACGCCAAATTACTAGCAAAATATAATGGATTGAATACTCAAGGGACTAACTGGAGTAGCTTGTTTCTTTAATAATAGTGTAAGGGTTAAAGGATCAGATTTAGAACAAGGGCATATATATACAAAAGAAGTTTTAGAATATTTAAAACAGAACTATTTACATATAAATAAAAATAAAAGTAAATGTTTTCAAATATCTGTAAAATATTTGGATTATATAGTTAATGCGAACGGATTACACAAAAAAAGCGATAAGATAGAAGCAATTTTGTATACCCCAAAGCCTACAACACAGACAGAAATAAAACTATTCCTTAGTTTTATAGATTCATACAAGATTTAGCATCAATATTGCATTCTTTGTATCAATTTTTGTAAAGGAACATATATTTTATTGGTTAAAAGAATATGAAGAAGCTTTTATGAAATAAAAAAAGAAATGACAATTGATCAGGTTTTAATGGGGTTTATTTCCGTGTATCCATTGGTTCTGGCAATACATGTATCACAGCAGGGTCTATCAGCTTTATTGACATACATACTATTTGATAGAGTAAAACATCCAGTAGCTTTTGTGTCAAGAATGCTATCAACGTCAGAATTATTATATCATTAAAGTAGCAATAGTAATTTATTGGGAATCTTATAAAAATTTTTATTATGCAGATATACAGATTTTACTATGGCAGACCATTTACTTAAATATTAAATATTATGATTAATGAATGAATCTTAATTTTTGATCATAGTGGATCCCTATAGTAAGTGATTGCAAGTAGATTGTATCCTCTTTATCCAGTAAAACAACTATAAAACATCTAGATTTAGACTTCTTCTAGTTGTAGTTAGAGATAATGAAATAGCTATACTTCAATGGAATCAAATGGAATACATTTTGAGCTTCATGCTATCCACTATAAATGGTCAAGCAGATACATATGTTCAAACAATAAAAAAAGAAACATAGAGAAATTTCTAACAAACAAGGTGATCCATACTAATTTATGTAGTTTTTTAATGCAAAATCATAAAGTAATGAATACGACTACAGAGTGTATCATAAATCTTACTAAAAAAACGTCTACGTACATGGATTGATCTTATTAAGAATAAACCAAAAATAACCATACTAACAACTGGCAAGTTATGGGAGTTTGATAAAGGAGATACAGTGCTAGTGAAATCCTATACACAAGGAAAGAAAAAATGGGTTTTTGAAATCCTTAAGGAAAAATGTATAAAATAAATAAATGTATCTATTATAAAATTAATGGTCAAGTATGGAATCATGCCAATTGACCAAATTAAAGTAACCTCAATAAATTTAGACAATAGAGAAAAAAGAAATACAGTCAGCAATAAAAGAAAATAATACAAACATCCAAGAGAAGGCTCAAATTTTTGAATATCATTTATTGATGTTGCTGAACCCAAACAAAGTAGAAGGAGGTTAGTGTAAGACCTACAAAGAGGGAGAATTTAGAAATAAGATTGAGATGAAGAAATTAAAATTTTATTTTATTAAGATTAAATTAAGAATTAAGGCGATCGACAAGACGTAAGAAAGCTCTAAAAAAACTAGATTTATACACATCAAGGAGAAATTGTTATATACTTTAAGTTGAATAGTATATTGTATTATCACACAGTTTTACAGTGATAACACAAACAATATTTTGAGATTATATGATAAAAATAAAAATCCAAATGTAAACTAATGTAGTTTTTGTAATATTAATTATTAAATTAATAAATATTATAATATACCTACCAGTAAAATGAGCTCTTAGTTGATATAAATATGTCATAACAGCTAATTTATCAGGTATTGTAAGAACTCCCATATCTGAAGGTTCAATAACACGTGGAATACCTAATACTTCTCCGGCATCAAATGCAATTTTACAGTTTTCCCGAATATCGTGACATTTTAATGCATCAAATTCACTGAAATATAAATATACCCATATTTATGCTAATGAACTTAAAATCGAATATATAATTAAAAATTTTCTTACAGAAGATCAGGACGAAAATGATGAATTATAGCACAAAATGCAAGACCGTTTCTCCAAGAAGTTGTAAGGTTTGTAACTTTAACACCAGGATATCCTTTGGTAATATCTTTACACCATTCAAGTAGATCTTGACCTGGTGTAGTAGTTTCAGTACATTTAGAAGAACTTTCAATATTAACCTGAAAACAATAAGTTTTGTAAAAAAACATTGAATACAAATTAAGTACATTTATTGAATTAATAAATTATAATCATAAGTGTAACACCTGCCGGATGTAACTCCTTTTATGCGAGACTATTTGTATGTTCAACGCTTTTTGAGTGCGGAACCTTAAAAAATTTCAAACTCCGATTGAGTATGACACTTTGTAAGTTTATCTTTTATTGAGAACAACACCTCATTAGTAGAATTACTTTTGCAATTTGTATACATCGGTTTATGTATTTTATCGGAAATAATATTAGTACGTATAATATTTAATACGGACTCTTCACAGTATATTATATAACGCATAATTAAATGAAATAAAATAAGTAGGTATAAAATTTCAATTCAAACGAACGAAAAAAATAAAATAAAAAAATATATAACAATTTCGGATATAAGATAAAAAAAAAACAAATAAGCGAAGTGGGATTCAAACCGGTATACCCGTATCGAAAGTTCATTGCCATTCCCATTAAGCTGCAAAATTGATAACAAAGTGTTTGAAATATCTCGTATTTACACTATTCAGATAACGGACGACACCGTTACGTATATCGACAAATAATAATATATACTCATATTCGGAATGAACGTCCCGGTTGATCGAGGACGAAGGTAGACAAAGAAATAATTAGTCGGGCGTTAAAACGTTTGGGAAACGCAAATCCAAAGTCCGCAGAAGTCGAAAAAGACCGACAAAGTTTGCCAAAGCCGATTTTGGAAGTTCCGGGCGATAATACAATGATGCAGGAGAACGTCGAGTGATAATGGAAATCATCGAGTTGGGAATCAAATTTTTTCTTCCTGGCGTCAAAAGCTCGGAGAAATGGCGAAAACGCAGAGGAAGGAAAGGTGTAAAAATTTCATAACAATCGGAAAAGAGTTTGAAAACAGTAATGGTACAGGAAAAAACGTCGAGCGGCGGTGAAAACGGGCCAGGGAATTAAATTTCTATAAGAGGTTTTTCTCATGGAAAAAAAGTTAGCAATTTATAAATAAGACTAGGTACCTATAGTTAAATATAGTATATCTACTTATAATTAAATTAATTTTTAAATACTTTACTTACATCTTTTAGGTTTAATGGTTTTAACGATGTTCGAATATTTGATATTCCTTCACTAGGAACATTACTACTATAAAAAAAAAATACATATATATATACTAACAATGATAACAAAGTTAGAATTTTAATGCATTTTACATTTTTATTTATTTTTAATGAGGATTATATTTGCTTTTTACCTGTAAGGAATAGTATTAAATGATGAACCATTTTCAATATTAGAATTTGCATTGATTGATGAATTCAAATGTTTACCATCCATTGACAAGTCTTTTTGTTGAGAAAGACTATTTTCTAATAAATTAAGACAAATAGATTAATATATTTAAATTTATTTTTATATTTTTAAATAGACTAAATAATAAGTATACATAAATAACATAAAATTAAGAAGTACATACCATCAACAGAAGTACCAATGAAATCAGGGTCACTTAAACTATTGGTTAAATGTTCAATTTCGTTAGTCATATGTAATACATTGTTAATATCTTGTGTAGATGAAGATTCTGGAAAAACAATGACATAAAATCTATTATTACAGCAATAATAATTGAATATTAATAAAACTACCTTCAATATCTTCTTCATTAAAATCATCAAAAGAAGCAATGTCACTATTATTTGCACTAAATAGGCTAGCCATACTCATCATGTCTTCATCTCTTAAAAATTAAAATATATATAAATACATAATATTATGCATACTATATATTTATATAATATGTTATGTATAATATCCAAAAACTATTTAATTTTTGATTAACCAACAAATATTAACATTATCTATGTGTCTTGGCTAATTTCAACATTTCAGTTAGGTAATTTATACAAACGGGTAATAAATACTGTTAAGATTAGCTGTGTATTATTAACATCAGCCAAAATAGTAGCTTAAAGTGTGCTACTATTATTATTATTATTATTATTATTACTATTAAATTATTATTTAATAAAAGGTTGCTACTACAAAATGTATTCTCTCTGTCTGAAATACAACATAGGAAATATACATAGTTCATAACCAATTCAGTTTAATTTAATATAACTTATAAGACCATTAACATAATAACAATAATAAATAATAACATAATGATAATAATATAAAGGCATGTATTTTGTATTTTTAAACATAATATCGTCATATTATTATGGTATAATACTCTGAAACATTTACAAAAACATATATTGGCGTTTCCTTCACTGTAAAATTGAAAGACAATTAGCTATCACTCATAAATCTCTTCAGTATCATATTTTGATGTTAGACATGTGGACTTGTTTATTGTTTTGATAATTATAAATAATAAATAGCAATAGTATTATAAGTGATCTACCCAATTATCTGTAACTTAGGCTTATGTCAAGATTTAGAAAAAAATTATTATGTATTTACATTTTTGGTATTTTATTATATTATTAATAACACTAAAATTGTAATATTGTATTGTTCTGGGTAAGATACTCAGAAAAGGGTTAAAGGTCACTTGAAATCAAATTGAAGTCATTTGTTTGACGGGCAATTGTTCTATCACTAAAATATCTGATGCCACACTTTAACACTATTTTCCGAGCGCACTTAACTGGTAATGATTATTTTTTTTAAAATAGCACATTGTGCTTCATCAAAATAATATTTTGGTACAAATAATCTAATATAATTTCCATTAGAAATTAAAGAAAAAAAATGTTTACAAAATAATATAAAAACATAATACTATAAAAAGAAGTTGACAAAAAATAATTAAAAAGAAATGTGGAAAGCTTTTAAATTATTTAAAGTGTACTAAATGTTTTTTTGAAATAAATATACCGTGTTACATGAAAGATCGTCTGTGATTTTGCATATAGAATAATTCAATGACCATATGTAGTTTATGTAGCAATGCTGAAATTTTCTCTATATTACCATACTCATATTGATGTGATCGAAAGTGGTTAGGTGATGAATATACAGGGGGCTAGACATGTTTTGAATAGACAATCTCATGTAAAATGCAGTATGTTATCATTCATTGAATTACTGGTAGAGATCACTTGATTCCTATATTATTATTAGAAATCTTATTAAATATGAGAATGTAATGGTTATGAGACTATGCTACACATCTGTCTTTATATCATTAATGTCTCCATATTTTTAACAAACAATACAGAAGAAATAATGCTACTGATATTTATATATATATAAATATTTAAAGAACGACAGGACAATACAAATGGGATTCTTCTAAGTAATATTACAAATCCCCTGCCTAGACTGGATATCTGCTCTTGATAACTGTAATAAAGAAATATTTCTGAGTAGCCAATGCCTCATTAACACCAGTTATAAAAATTGAATAGAATTTTGAATATTACTAAGAAACTTAAACTTTAAGGTTGTTTTTATTCGCTAAATAAACATTTCCTAGTTAGAATTATGTAAGCTACAATACTTTATTTCTGTTGTAAAATTAAATTCCTTAATAAATTATAATTTTTAAAATATAATATTTAGGTAGTTACCATTTGGCCTTCCTTATTAAACCTATGGACTCAATTCATGATTAACTCGTCGTTGGTGAAGTTAAATTTGTAACATCATTGTTGACGTGTGAGCATTTCGCTCACATGTTGAAAAATGTAATATTTTTGTTACGAATAAAAACATGATTTTTTAATACTATATTATATTAAAATAATAAACTTAAAAAACTTTTCTTAAAAAACCACAAATTTTTACATGTCAAAATTTGGAAAAAAATTTACGTGGAAACTGACTAGCGAGTACGACGCTAACAAATATGGTATTGTTACTTTTGGATTAAGATAACATTGTTAGTTCATTTACAACTTTTAAAGCATATATAAAACGGTGTCAAAATCAAACCACTATTAAACCAATGGTTCCAAAAATAATAATTGTGTGAGCGAAATGCTTATATCTTCACCAACGATGGGTTAAAAAATATTAACCAAAAAAAAAATGCTAATTTTTTCATTGGATAACCAGTCTTCAGATATAACATATTATATGTTCAATAACCTAAGATAATAAGAATAGGTTTTTTAATAAAGAACTTACGTGGCTTTCCCCTCTCTTAAAAATACACTTGTAATGGTCATTTCAAGTGAAGCAAAAGTAATTTTTTTCGAAGTGGGTTTAAATACCAATGTTATTTGACATTGAGTAGAATCAACACTAGCATATTTTTTCATATTTAACATCGCAACAGCTATTTGTCTACGTTTTCCCAAATTATTTACCTATGATAAAAATAAAAATGAAGTTTTACATATTATTGAATAAAATAATATAGTTAAATATAATATTGCATATAATTTGTTATACAAAATTAATATAATTAATTATTATTATCTATGTGTACAAAAAAATGATAATCATAGAGACTAAAGTTAAACAAAAAAGTTTTGATCTTTGACTCTTGTTATATAAAAGATTACACATAGAGAATACTGTTTTAAAGTAATAAATTACATTATAATATAATATATAGGAAGTGTAAGTTCAATAAAATGAACAAATATGCTGATAAAAGAATTTATTGATATGTGGTATACCTTTTTTTTTTTTTATTGGACAAGAATTAATATTTACAAAAGAGAATAGAACACATAGGTAATACAATAATAAATGAAAATATGAAACATCAACTGAGAACTCTATATGACAAATTTAAATATTTGCTGCTGACCATATTTTATTTGTATTTTATTTTGTTTGTAAAATATAAAATTTTCTCATTTACTTTTAATTTGTAAACAAATATATAATTAGATAAATAGATATTAATTTTAACAAATATTATATTATTTTAAATGCACAAATTAAATATATTTAATATATATTTTTTTAAATCATATAAATTTGGTTTAAAATAAATAAATTATGAAATATTATCCAATTTTAATAGTATATTTTACTTACATCCTCAATAGCAAAAGTCCATTCTTTATCTTCGTGGTCATTATTTCGAGGGTCTTTGAATAATGTAACAGAAAGTTGTTTATTTTCTGGAACTGGCCAAATTACTATACCTCTTAGAGGATCTCTCATTGTTGGTTCCCATGGTAATGCTTCACTAACCAAACAACGGCTCTTTCGACTTAAAACTACAATCAATTTGTTTGGAGTCCTAAGATAATAACATTGTAAAAAATTAATATTTTTGATAAAAATCAAAATGCATTATTTAATTTACAATTCAATAATTTATTAAAAAAGGTTTATATTATTCATATTAATAAAATATTAAAATTACCATTTAGAAGTAGTTTCACATATAATTTGATGATAAGATATAGTAAATTGAAACTTTGTTGCTCGTTTATTTACTCTTTGAAGACGTTTCCACACTGAAGCCATGTTCATTGACACATTTGATATCTTTCTTTTTAACTTTAATTTCATCATTATAAAAAAAAAAAAAAACAAATTTAATAATTATTATTTTTTAAATAAAATATTAAAAGACAGACTAGTTATTGTAAACCTCATATGATAAATGAGCAGTACTGTTTCCTAGGTGTTCCTGACAAGAACTACTAAAACTTATTAACCATACTAATATTATCATTTATCACAAACGACCTTTGACCACTAATAAATTATATTTGCTTTATCTGCATTTCTTTTTCCTGTTTGATATAGATAAGAATTTACATAGAATTATTTATTTAGTAAATATAGTTTATAATCAGTAACCACATATAATCAACATTGTATGTTCAAATATTCTTTTAATACAATTTTTGTTTTGTTTTGATTAATTCATAAAATAGTTTAATAATTTTAATAAATAGTAATTGTTTTAGTAGAACTGAATGCAATAAATATTTTAACTTTAAAACACATACCCTATCTAAATGGTAAATACTAAGTAAGAATTGTATATTTATCTTATGTCATTGTATGTAATATTTCTTCCACAATCCAGTAATGATACTACAAAATAAAATTTTTTTAATCTACATTTTTTTTAATGGAACCTGAAAACTTTAGTAGTTAAATCATTGATTTTGATTAACTATTTCATTATTTATGACCTCCCAAAATGTTGGTCGGCTAGCACCATATTTTGTGTATGTTAATATATTATGTTACTATGTTAATTTACTAAACATTGAAAGATTAAAAAACACTATATACAATGACATAAGAAACACACAGTATAGGTATATTTTGTACATAAGTATATACAATTATTGGAACAATAATACCTTTAACCATTAAAAGTAGGTAACTGTAATATAATGGAAACAAATGTTGCAACAGTGTTATAAGTGTTTAAATAGTTTTATAAATATTCATTAAAACACAATTAATATTCAAACTGAATAAAAATAAAAACAGTAACACGACAAAAAGGTTAAATAATTTTAAATATTTATGGAAATTAAAATATAATTCAACTTGTAGTAGGTATACAATTTGATACCTATAAAAATATAAAATAAATACTTACAGTAGTATATCTATGTAAATAAGTACCTACATAATATACATATACAACCTTACTACCAAAATAAGTAGGTAGTGTTGATAAATAGTACATTATTATTATGATCAAAAGAATACTACTAATCAGAATTTATCAAGAGTGTAAATATGATGGGTTAAAAAAGGATTCAACCCCCTCCCCCATACACAATTTCTACCTATGCTGTTAACTCATTACACAATTAAATAGAAGAAATATATGTTTCGTTTTCTTTTTGACACCAACAACACATAGGTAAGCACTTACGTAGTACCATTATTTAGATTATTTCATATAAAAAAATTTAAATTAAAGATTTAATATTTTATATACTGAATTAAAAATTTAGACGAGTGTTGTGGCTAGATCACAAAATAACAACTGACTATAGGAAACATGCAAAACATTTTATCGTGTGAATCAGTTTAGCAACAAATATGCCAAAATAATCTCATAGATTGTAAAACCAAATACCTAATGCCTTGGCATAATATACCAATAATATACCCAAATATTACTGTACAAACATACCTCTTTATTTTGTTGAATTATTAAATTATATTTAAATGTATAATAAAAAATGTAATAAGTAATGTATGTCATCAATTTTATTTTTAAATAATGTTTACATAAAGTACCTACCTATTTAAAACAATAATTTTAATGCTAGAAAATAGGCAAAATATTATATTTAATAGTTTTACACTTTATACAAAATATAATTTAATTAAATAATTAAAACCCATAATTTTGAAAGATAATTTACAAAAAGTAATATACATTTTATTTAATATTATTCAAGTAAAATTTGTAGAGAATAGAAATATATTTTAACATTTGGCAATCTACCAATGTAATAATCATAAATGAAATACACATAAACATACATATATATTTATACACACACAACAAGTGATCTAAAAAACAATAATAATTTGGCAATAACTTGACCTCATTTATAAATAACTATTCTGGATGTACCTATCTACATTTAAACATCAATTCATATATTACAAATTAATAATAAAATTCTATACATATACCTAACCTACCTAATCTAAAAATTATATGATTACAAATTAATTCTAATAGATAGATAAAGTATTTAATTTAGATCTAAATACACAACACAATGGGTATATTAAATGGTTTGAACTTAGTTAAAAATTAATTAAGTACAAAATAATGGGTTTAATCAAATAAAAACTTGTAGGGGAGTTATCTATCTTAAAACAATTTTGTCTCTTGATCTAATTATCATAGAATTATTTACCTGTTCGTAATTTATCGAGTAATTTTTATTTTAAATAATTAATTAATTACAATTAGGTATCTACCTAATTCTTTATATTTGAAAATCCATAATATTTGTGTAACAATTAGTCAATAATAAATTGAGTGTTGCTAAAGAAAGAAACTCCAGCTAATAAAAGGGCAGAGATGAACTAAACAAGCAAAAATATTTAAATAAATGATTTTTTTCTATGATTTGACTGAGTTTTAATTATTTTTAATGTACCTAAAATTAAGGGTTTTATTATTTTATCTTTTTCTGTATTTTATACTATAAACAAATAAGTATTTTGTAATTTTGTATTATGCTGTATGCCCAGCCGTATGCGTCACAGTGAATTATTAATGTATATGGCATTATATAACGATACACTTAACAATTTATAAAAGTAAAAAGAAAATATTAAATATATTAGCACTAGTTAAATTGATGGCCGTTAAGAAAGTATTCACACTCTGGTTTAGTTAATACCTACCACTCTTTTTCTCAAATATTTGATCTCTTAATCGTTATATCATATAGGTAAATATAGAATATAATGTTATTATGCTAGGTATATTATATAATATAATATTATAATGTTAGGTATATTAGAACTTGTATTATATTATATTATATTAATAGGTAGACAAGTAACTACCTATAATATTTTATTACTTTTAAAAAATTATGCTTTTTAGAAGGTACCTGTGTATGAAATGCACTTATTGCATATTTAGGAGTTGGGTAAAATTCTAGATATAGTATTTTATCGTATTATTATTTTGTACCTTTTTATATTATTAAAATTAAATAATTTATATAATATAATTAACTATATTTTATGCAAGACAAGAGAAGTACCTACAGAGAAAATAAAAATAAATTGTGTATGGTATTAATTGATCTAGATAACTGAGAAGGCCTATGATTGGGTTCCTAGGAAGATCTTGAAGTGGACATTAATGAAGAAAGAATTACTAAAGGTGTCTGTGAACATAATTGAAGATATGTATGAATGAGCGAGTACAAGAGTGAGAAGTCTGTGTGGAGCAACTGAGGATTTTAGGGTCAGAGTGAGAGTGCACCAGGGTTCTGCTTTGAGTCCTTACTTATTTTCCCTGATAATGGATGAAATAACAAAGAATATGTAGGGTGAGGTACCATGGTGTATGCTGCTTGCGGATGATAATCTGTAGTGCTGATAGTAGAGTATGATTTTATTAGGGAACGGCAAGAAATAATAATGAGTGGGGATGTAGTGGGAGAGGTTACGACATTCAAGTATTTAGTGTCTGTTGTACAGAAATATGGTAGCTTCGAAGAGAATATGGAATACAGGATTAAATGTGGATGGATGAAGCAGAGAGAAACGTTATGTGTTTTGTTTGACAAAATAATTCCTATTAGGTTAAAATGTAAATTGTATATGGTGATGATGTATGGAACTACAACTACAAGAATTTCTCTATGTAATTAAGCTTTAAAAGTATAATATTTGAGTTGGAGTAGGTACATAATAATTATACAAATAATGTATTTATGGTAGATAGATATTATTATACAAGACAGTAATGACCAAGTGGATAGTAAGTTTTATGACAGAAATAAAATATTTATTCCAAATTCCCATGATTCCATGTCCCGATATATTTATTGCAAATCGCAATGGGTATTGGTAAAAACTCACAAGAAATATGTATTACAACGGTTAGGTAACCCTCAAAAGCTGTATTTTAAATATGTTTATTTAAAGTTGTACTTAAACAATAGCTGTTAAAAAATGTAATTACGCACTTGACAGGTATGACTTTGTTCGTTGGATGGTTAGTCTTTAATTTTGTTGTTCGCCAATTACAGATTAAAGACGGATGATGAATTAAGTACCTATCGCATCGATTTTATGCACACACCCATCGCTGTCATCGTATTTATATTAAAAATACGGCTTCTTTCACGCCCGAATTGTGTACGAAATTATACAGAAAACAATAATTGCCGTCGTTATTCGTACATTGTTCGAGAAATATGTCAATTGGTAGATTTAAAGAAAAATCGCGAAGCACAGACATTGATAACAAATACATTGATTGGCCAAATCACGGAAACATAAGGAGACCCACACCAACTGCGGTCTGGCGACTGGCGACTAATCCACCACTGCTACCACAGAATACTCGTCTAGATAGGATCGTAACCATTATATCTACTATCGCTTACTGCGCCCCCTATATTTACGATCTTTACAACAATAATCATGACATCCTCTTTAGTCTTTACATAACATAAATTATAAAATATCGGAATGTTGAACGGTGAATAATGAATATTATTGTAATTTTGAACTTTCCGAAATTTCGTCTGAATATTTAATTAAATAATCGACAGATTTAAAAATATAGACCTAGGTATTTATTATAGGTAGGTAATCAATAATTATTATAAAATATAAATAAACTGGAGGCAACGACATAATACACATATAGATATTTGAACTTTGAAGTTCGTTTCATAACTTATAGGTTTCTACATAAATTCACAATAGTATGCAGTAGGTATGTTTAGAGTAACCAGACGTCCCACATTAGGGGATTATCCCGCTTTTATCAATATTGTGACCCACATTCACAAATATATAGGTACCTATAATTATATAATATCGAATTTTCGATCAAAATTTAAAAAAAAAGTTTGGACAAAAGAAAAATCTTGATTATACAATTAGTGCCAAATTATCAAAACTATTATTATAGTTACAATTGAAAAAAAATCCTGTAAGTATCTACTTTTAAAAATAAATATAAATAATTACCTACTCCGTATTTATATAGTGATTGAATTTTTAAGTAATAGTTACAATTGTAAGTATTTAGATAACATGTTATGAAAAATATAATCACTACCAATATGTAGGTACTTAAGTAATATATTTTTTAAAAAAGTGTCTCTCTTTAGTGCTATGACTAAATATGATCGATCACACATATCTACAATTGATTACCTACCTATAATCAATGCTATAATATATAATCAATGATACCTACTATTTATGTTTAAAAAATTGCCTTTAAAAACTTTTTATATATCTGAATAAATTATAAATTAGTTAGGTATATATAAAATAATTAGACATTTATAATAATATAATCTAACTATACCTACGGCTATGCGTAATGTGACTTTGGGGGGGGGCATTATTATTCCTTCCTCCCATTAAGGACATAGATACAAAACGTCTTCCTCCATTTTTCCTATAAAATATATCTATTTTGTATTATTATGTTATGTTCAGTTAAATCACTGTTGAGCAATGGGATAAAATGTATAGTAAGACTTTTTTATTATAGGTATATTTTTTGACTATAAATTATAATATTATTAAAAGAATACCATACATTCGTTTTCTAAGGGGTTTTGTGTAGGTAATTTTTATGGAATTTGAAGAAAAATGAAAATCAAACAATTAAAGAATATTTTAATATATTTTAAAAGTAGTTTAAAAATATTCCCATGTTAGTACCACTTTTTATTATTGTAGAGGTTTATGATGGCAAATTCATTCTAGTAGGTATACCTACTCTTAAGAAGTAATTTTTCATTTTCCCAATAGTTTTCTAAAGCTTAAAGAAAAACTACCTTTTATAACCGAAATATTTTATGAATAGGTATACAGGAAATAACAAAATATAAGAGATAAAGTTGTGAAATGTCTATTTGGAGGGCTAATACACTTTACTATATGCGCTTGTATTATGATGGGGTCCAAATTTCCGCCATTCATAAGATTGCAATAATTTTGGTCACCGACATGACAAAATAGATAGGTATGTCAGCAACAATACGAATTATAGTCCCCACTTTTTTCCTTTTCATTAAGTTCTCATCTTTTTGTTCAATTTTGTGATGATTGCTTGGAAATATATGTTTGATATATGTAACCAACGAACTTAATACATAGAAAAAGTGGGGATATTTTAACAGAGATATGCGTATCACAATCTTGCTGACCTACCTATCTATTTTTTTATGGTCTCCGAGGCATATTCACATATACATCTCCTATACATAATAACTTCATTTTTCTTTAAAAACCATCATAGATACAGTCCATTTTGAAAAAGGATGTCAGCATGCTAATTTTAAAGGGCTATATATAGGAAACATGATAAATATTTCAAAGACATTAAATTTAATGATTTAAAATATTTAAATACGTTTTAAAATTGGCCATACATCATTTTTTTATAAATACTCGTATTACATAAACATGACATTTGTTTTAAAAAAATATATAAAAAATGTCCTTCAGTTTATAAGTATCTATATAGTATATATAGGTAGTAGAGCTCTATTAATACCTTACTTATAAGTTACAATAAATGGTTTGTAGTTATTTAATAGAGGAAATAGCTTTAAATGTGGCTTTTCGAAGAATACTTATAATCCAATATTCATGTTTTCAAAATTACTTTTTTTAATTTTATCATTATTATATCATAATATGAATAGTATAAAAGCCGTTTTTAAAAAAAGCTTGTTTATATAATAACTTGTATATTGCAGTATACTATACTTTAAAGGTATTACGATACACTTGTTTTTTAAGGGGATTTTGTGTAGGCAATTTTTGTGAAATTTTAAGAAAAATGAAAATCCAACAATTAAAGAATGTTTTAAAAGTAATTTTAAAATATTCCCATGTTAGTACCACTTTTTATTATTATGTAATTACGATATTTGTTGAAAAAATTCCAATACTAATAGGTACCTTTACATATTATATAATTATCATAGGTAACGAATTTGGTAGGTAGGTACCTACCAAAAGAAAGATGAGAACATGAACTATTTTCCTAGTAATCCTACCAGCGTTTTGCAATTAACTAATTCTACCATGTTCTATAAACTGCTGAAAAACATAAAAAAAATCTTATTTTCAAAATGATATGTAAACTACAATGTCATAAATAAAATAAAAAAACTGGCGTACGATAATATTTTAAGTTTTCATCTTACTATTGATACCAAAATCGTTATTCTAGGATAATTATACAATATGTAGGTATATTATTAGAAGTGCGTGAATGTGTTTTCTTTCGTGTTTTGAATGTGTGTATCATAGGCGGACGCAGATTTTATGATTAGGGTATTAGAAAGAGTAGATTTATGGGCCAACCAAAGGAAAAAAATGAATTAGGTAGGTACTTTGATTTTTAAATAATTAATTATCAATATCGTTTAATATTTGTCGTTTTCAAAACGATTTATGAACATTTTAGCGGAAAATCATTGTGAATAACTTTTTAAGATCTGAGTGAAATTTTTTTTATTTATAATTCTAAGATAACCGATTAATAATTTTTCTTGAAATTCCCTTGATATTAATTGTTTATACAAAATTATATTTCATAACGAATGCTGAAATATACATTCCAAATTTGTAATGTCCAGAATTGAAACATCCAGTTTTTACGTTTTCGATAAATTAAA
This sequence comes from Pemphigus obesinymphae, assembly GCA_025469235.1. Taxonomy (NCBI): domain Eukaryota; kingdom Metazoa; phylum Arthropoda; class Insecta; order Hemiptera; family Aphididae; genus Pemphigus; species Pemphigus obesinymphae. Next base: position 87,045 of record JAIPRL010000713.1, read on the forward strand.
AATCCAAATTTGTAATATCTATCTAAAATATATTACCTATTATAGTATGGTTTCGATGAATTCAAAATCCAGATTTGTAATGTCCAGTTTATTACGGTTTTGGTAATTATTTATACTTATATATTTTACTATCTTTAGGGGAAAAATCATAGGCATAGCGTAAACAAATGCCATGGGGGGGGGGCTATAGTCCCAGAGTGATATACTTACTAAGTCGTAAATAAATTTGTTAGGTACACCGGTACACGATCTTCCCTCAGCATCTCCCTCTCAGCCCAATCATTTCCCTCTTCCATGACAACCTACCCTTCTTACAATTAAAATTTTCCTGAGAAATTAAACTCATAGAATATAATTAATTTTCAAAAAAAATTGAATAACGGCAATATTTTTCAAGAAATATATAACTTTACCCAATCGATAATACAAACTCAGGAAGGATAATGAGAAGTTTTATATAATATATAATAAGAAAGTTTCTCAGGCTATAATTAAAATTAAAACCAAAATTTATACATATTATAGAAGATAAAATTATCTGTGTTCTACCGTGCTCTTTTTTTAAAAAATATTAAATAATAAAAAAGTTATTCATTTTTAAAAAACTTTTTTTTAGTTTTTTACAGATGGCATAACATCAGTTATATTTGTGTTATCGAAAAAAAGGACGATAATAGAACACAGATTATTTTATCTACTATATTGTGTAAAAATTTGGGTTTTTAATATTATAATTACAGCCTGAGAAACTTAATTTCTTGTAAAACGGTTTTGTTCACAAATATCGTGATTACGCAACAATAAAAATTGGTACCTACTGACATACATATATTTTAAAATGTACTTAAATATTTTTACCGTCAAAACCCCTTAAAAATCGCATGTGTGGCGTTGAAATGGTTTTTCAAAAAATAACCATTCTTTTCCGGGAAAAAAATATATAATTATTAATATTAACATATTCAATTTATTTTAAATTGTTAACCACGTAAACTACAAAAATTGATTTAATGTTTTATTTTTAGAAAAATACTCCTATAAAATATAATAATATATTAAATTATAAATTAATAATAATTATTATAGAATATTTTTCATATATAATAAAGTTTATTTTTAATATCTAATATTTAGGGTTGCAAAAATATACCTTTGCGACCCCCAGTTTACGCCACTGCGAGGTATAAGTTATAAGGAAATAAAAATTTTGTATTCATTGTTAACAAAAGGGCATTATAACATTTAGGTATAAGAAGGGTTGAATAAATACGGTTAATAATATAATAACGGTATAATAAGGGTTAAGCATTTTCTATAGATATTTCGTTTAACATATATCGAAGGTGCAAAAACGCGTACCTATATATTTGTATTTACAATGATGTTATTTTTTTCTCTGTGCAGTGTAGGTACCTATACCTAATTTTTTGACTATAAAGAGTCGAGTAGTTTTGGAGTAAAGATCTATTTTGATAGAAAATAGCTTCTAGTTAGTAGGTAAACGTAAAAAAAACTCATAACAATTTAGGTAGGTATAAGTAAGGTATACATATCAAAAATCGGTCAGATAAGGTGCTAGATAAATGGTGCGTTAGTCATATTTCTATTATGTTAATTAGATAATAAAAATGAGAATTGGGTAAGTACCCATTAATGAGAATTTTTCATTGAAAATTTGTGGCGTCCTCATATTTTGTTATCTACATATCTATACATATCTAGTAAAAAAAATGTCTGACGGATAAACTATATCTATAGACAGACATGGCGACATTGTTATAAGTTCATACGCTTTCGAGTGTGAAGTCCATAATAATTTTATAAGATATCTGCATGATTTTTTAATTATTCAAGTTCTCAAATTTTTTTATCACTAAAAAATTACCTAGAAAATAATGATAGATAGGCACCTTTTACATAGGTACTATTTTGTACGTACTATAATTTTGTTATAGTACAAATATTAATTAATAAATTGTTATAGTTAATATTGTATTTACACGGCGTCATTCGGTAGGTACCTAATCGCGGGTAACCTACAGGCTACAAGGTGGGTAGTTCGCAATAGTTTCATATTACCTACTATATTATATTTCGTTGTTATGCAACAGCCCACAGGGTACAAGTAAACAAGTAGGTAGGTTAGGTTACCTACTACCTACTTAAAAAGTTCCAATCACGAATCGTAGTCACCAGCCTGTGCTGTCACCTACATAGAGTATAATGTGTATTCTATGCTGTCACTACCTATGGTACGTGTTCATGGTCACTACTATGAAAATTGATCAAAATTTTCTTATCAGTTATCACCGTTTTATTCATTATCAAACTTAATATTTTATAGATATAGTTGACTGATATTTTGCTTTTTACCTTTTTTGTAAGTTTCAAGTAACGTTAAAAGCTTTATGTGTCATTTGCTCGTCTTCGAAACGTCAACTTTGTACTATTATCGAACCATTTTTCAAACAACTGACGTATTTTCGCCGTTCTGTGATAGTAGGTTTAACACTAAATTTGACCAACATTGTCAAAATATAAATTTCACCGATCTCGCATAACTATTACATGGTAAAATATCACCTGGAATTCTAGTGTTTAATTTTTTTTTATGTATAGAAAAACGTTCGTGTATTATTAACAGCATCGATTCAGTTTTTTGTTAAATTGTTGAGTATATTTTACGGTATGTAATAAAACTAATGAGATAGGGTACATGATTGGAAAAGCATAATACATACCTACTGTTAAAATTGTAAATATGTCAATTAATGTATATCAAAGACAGAAAGACTGATACTTTTCAAATAGCTTGCATCTATATAATTAAATATTTGAATTAGTTCAATAACACAATAAAGTTGATATAATTGCTTGAAAATTTAGAAAACCGGTATTTATATTGTTCTTATTCTATTTTTCCTCTACAGATTACATGTCTTAGAAATGGCAAACCCAAACAAACAAATTTGTAAACTACGTAAGTATATATATATATCAGCTATATAAGACTTGTAGTCAAGAATATTTGGCACACTCCTAACATAATATATAACTAGATTAAGCATATTGTATTCCAATTTATTAAATAAAAATTATACTTTATATCTAATTATCTTAAATATTGTATTTACCTATGCAGAAGAGTTTGCTGCACATGGTGCTAATATTAGTTGTTTAGCACTTGGCCAAAAAAGTGGTTTAGTATTGGCAACTGGTGGATCTGATAATATTGTCAAACTATGGAAAGTCGATAGTGAAACATGTTTTATGGTAATAATTATTGTTGTTTTTCTTAATATTTTATTTATAAAAAAAAAACATTTAAATAAAAAATTTATAATAAATTTTTTTTAGAGTTTATGTGGTCATGTGACTCCAATTGAATGTGTACAATTTGATCCATCTGAATATCTAGTTGGTGCTGGAAGTCAAACTGGTGGACTTAAAGTATGGGATTTAACTAAAGGGAAAAAAGTTAAGACATTCAGTGGACATAAGTCAGCCGTTACAAAATTAGATTTTTTTCCATTTTCATCTTCTACATATTTTGTAACTGGCTCTAAAGATACTAATATAAAGGTATGTATTGTTCAAAGTATACACTACCTATGTAGGTATATATAATTAATTTTTTTTTTCACAGTTATGGGATTATAGATATTCATATTGCATAGGGATGTATAAAGGTCATGAAGCATCTATATCAAGTTTGAAATACAGTCCAGATGGTTTATGGATTGCCTCAGGAGATGAGAAAGGGGATGTCAAGGTTAGTATTCATTTTTTTCATAAACTTAATCTAAACAAAGATAGATATATGAATATGATAATTCTAGACTATCTAAGCATTTGCATACAATATAACAGATATATTTTTTGGTGAAATAAAAATAAAGTAGTCAATTTTTATTTTGAAATTTGTGAATGTATTAGTATCTTTTTTAAATGTGTAATTAATCTTAGTTATATATCAAAGGTTATCTACCATTTTTTATATTGTGTGTATTGGAGGATAACCTTACTGTTATGTAGGAAAATGTATGTAAATTAAAACAGAAATAAAACCAAAATTGTTTATTTTATATAACAAAACCTAAATAAGTACTTATTAAATAAAAAATGTTTATTTCATTCTGAACAAAATAATAATTTAGATTTATGAGTTTTCTTAAAAATATTACAGAATGTTTTTATTTTTGAAGTAATTGCAGATTTTACTTAAATTCCATAAATTTAATGATTTTACTATATTTAATGAAATGTCTAGTTATAAATATATTTGGTTATTAGGTTTATAAATATAAGTTTAGATACTTTATACCTATCCCAGTTATGTCCGTCTGTCCATTCTGTAAATACATTGTCATAGGTACAAGGGACATTATTAATTTTACAATTGATTATCCTTATATTTTGCTATTCTCAGTTACTAGGGAGATAAAAAATGGGAAATTTAGTTGTTTGTCTGTCTTTACAATTTATTGCATGGTTACCAATATTCATATTTAAAAATTTGTATGGAACTATATTGTATGTTTAATAAAAATAGCACCTCTTCTTGAATCCGAGATTATATAAATAGGTTCATAATTTTATACATATATAATACTAAATATGTATATATATTTATTTTTCAAATGTACTTAATGATTAATTAATTAATTAAACCTAACCTAATCCCCTATACTGACAGATTTAATTTTAAAAGTTGTGTTGATTGTTCAGCTATTATGTTATAATCAATATTTTTCTTGAAAAAAGGTTGTAATCTATAATATTGATCTAGGGATAGTGGATATCCCCTAAGATAACTTCTATTCTTCTTAAATATGCTACTCATTGGGAGATGAAAAAGGGAAGTCTAGCACGATTAAAATCCGAAGAGTGTTTTTCCTAACACCTGTTGGTCTGCTTTTACAATTCGTTGATGTGGTTACCAATATCAATATTTACAATTTTTATTCATTTAGAAGTTTCAAGTTTCTATACATAAATAAAATAGGATAAACAAATTATAATATAGAATTTGAGTTTATTGTTTAAAATATATTTAGAAACTAGGAATTTAGCATGCTCGCAGAGTGGGCTTTCCAAACTTGTTTTCTTTTTAATTCCATAGTGATTTTTCTACTAATTACGAATATGCCAAAATATTCTATTTGAAAATGATCGATTTTGCATGTAAGCATAATTATTTCATACATACCTAAATCACTAGAATATCACCGATTAAGATACTAAATATTCTAAATTTAATACCAATCGAAAACTCAAAAAAGTTTAAAATTCTTAATATTCAAATATATCTAATATTATGAAAATTACATGTTTTTATTAATTTTTTGGTTTCTATACATTAGTAGGTATACGTTATATCCCTTTTGTTTTGTCTGTTCTATTGATTTGTTATCATGATTACTAGAAAGATTTTTGATTTGACAATGGATGTACCTTACAATTAGTTAGTCATATAGTTATTGGAGCGATAGAAACATGGAAATCTAATACACTTGAAGTGTGTTTTTCTTAATGTCCATCTGTCTTTACAATTTGTAGCTGTGGTTACCAATATCAATATTCCCAATTTATTTGTATTAATTTTATTGATTTTAGATTTCTATACATAAGTATATTGGGTTAAACAAATTGTTTTACAATTTTTTGTGGAATTATAGTTTATTTTCTTTATTAAGAGGACATAGCGTTGATGATTTTCAGCAATAAAAGCATGTTTATGGAAAACTGTTAAAACAGATTCTTGAAGTGATTTTAGAGTTACAATATATATTATTAAACCAATAGAGGACAACATTTTAGAGTGAATCCCATTTGGGATTTTTAATTTATTACTTAAAAAAAAGTAATTAAAGCTTTAAAATGTTAAAAAATAACATTTTTTTAAATTAATAAATTTAAAAACTAAAATATGTTCACTCTAAAATGTTGTTCTTTATTGATTTGATAATAGTTGTTTTTACTTTAATATTACTTTAAAATTGGATTTTAACATTTTTGCATGAATATGTTTTTTTAATAAATATTGTGATTACACAACAATAAAAAGTGGTAGAGACACGAGACCAATTTCGCATCTAAATATTTTGAAATTATTATATTTTTATATTTCTAAAAATGTCTTCAAAAGTGCCTATTCACAACTCCTTAAAAAAACAAGCATATAACGTCCTCTTAACTAACAAATATGTATAGATACTGGAAATTTAGCAGACTCGCTGTATAAGCTTACTTAACTTGTTTAAGCAGATGCTTTATACCTATGCTTTTTAACGGTAAATTATGTTTATGCAAAATTGTTGTAATTGTTAAGTTATTTTAGAGTTAAAACACTTGTTATAAAATTGATAGAGGACAATATTTTGAATCTCGTTTCAGGTTTTTAATTCACTAGTTTAAAAAAATTTTATTTAAGTTTTATTTTTGTTAAACCATAATAAATTTTTTTTTGTTTGTAAATGTAAATTTAAAAAAACAAAGCGAGGTTCACTCCAAATTATTGTCTTATCAATGTTATTATAGGTATTTTAACTCTAAAATTACTTTATGAACCCGTGTTAACAATTTTGATTAAATATGATTTTAAGAAATATCCACCAGTAAAAATGGTAAAAACATAGTACTATTTTAAAATGACATTTAAAACATATTTACTTTTCCTTGTTAATTATTTGACGTATTGTTTGTTTCATAAGAAATCGGAAAATATTTTTAATTTAATCTGTCTGAGAAATGGTATGTCCACACTTGTGGGCTTTAGAAATTGGATGAAAATATCTATTTCAAAACTTTACACGCATGTCCAGAACAAATTTCTATAACTTAATAAAAATAATTGAATCGGAAATAGAAAAACAAAATACTTGTTACAGAGGAGCGATTCTAGCTTAAAATTGAGAATCTGCTTATGAAATATAAATCAGCAACCCAAATTTTAAGTAATGCGATGACTGAACAATAAAAATGTAACAGGGATCTTTGCATATTTTGTGTACGCTTGCTAAACATATGAAGCCTTTTTACAGACATTGATATTATCAAAAAGTGTATGCTTAATGCTATGAATGTTTGGTTTTAAAATAAAGATTTTGTTATTGAAAGTTTACTACATATTCTAATATCCATGTCGACTAATATGAGAAATATTGTAGTACTGACTGAAGACAATCATAAACTGTTGAAACAAGACCTATCCACAGCTGATTTTTATTCCATAGCTTTAGATGAATGATGTGATATTACAGGTATAGCTCAGCTTATGATTCATGGCACCTTAACAAAATAGTTGAATGGTACCTTAATGTGTATGATGTTTGGCTCCACATGTGAGTGATTTTTCACAAATGAATTATGTCAAAAACAAATACAGATCCCGGCTCACCAATAAACACTAAAATAATAATAAAGATAGAGTTTACTAATCGTGCTATAAGCAGCTAATTGAGAATAAAAATTAAAAATGTAATTTTGCTCATTGATTTTCTGTAATTTTCATTTCATGTCCTATTTGGAATCAATCGTACAACTGTATTTTAGTAAAAATGCTTTTAAATGTTTTCTATAAAACAATTTATAGGTGATATAACTCTAAATCACTTTAAAATGCATTTTTATTTATCTTTTGTAAATATTGTGATTACACAACAATTAAATATGATACTGATTCAAAACCGCATAAATTACTCTTCAAATGTGTATATTTAAATATTTTTTAAATTATTTAAATATTATTATATATTATGTTTATAAAAAAAAAAAGGATAAATAAACACTTCTTTCAATATTTTAGTATGTTATACTTTATTAGCCAAAGTTCTGATAATTACTAAATAAATCTTGAACCCAATGAGCCTATGTATTATTTTATTATTTATATTATTTCATTAATTTAGATATCTTCAAGTTCTATAATGAATTTATATTTTTAAAGCTATTTAAAACTTACCTTTCAATTTTAATTTATAAGTATTTTTAACAGTAATATGTCTAATAGATAAATTAATAAGATACAACTAAACTTGAAATTCATATAATTTTCATTGTTGTTTATTTAAAATAAAACCATTTATTATTATTTGTAATTATGTGTATTATTATATTGGTTATATATAATATTATATTTATTGTTAATTCATATAATGCAATTGGAAAGTACAATATTTTTATTCTATCATTTTATTATTAATAATAATTAAATAGTTTTTGAAACCATAAATATTATTAATAAGTATAATAAATAAAGTATAATTTTAATTTATCAATTGTTTTATAACGTAATATATTTATATTTAATACATTAGGTATTAAAATACTTACTTATTTGTATCTTATATTTTAAGCAGTAAGTTTCTGAACAAATAATAATATAATTTTAATTTTGCTCTGTATTTTTTAGATATGGGATTTACGTGTTGGTCGAATGATACATGTTTTTAATAAACTGCATAAAGGGACAGTAACTTCAATACAGTTTCATCCATTAGTCTTTTTATTAGCTAGCAGTGGTACAGACAATAAAATTAATATTTTAGACTTGGAGCGATTTAGTGTAATTTCACAAATAGATACAGAAAAATCTACAATTAGGTAATGACACAATTAATATTATTTTAACTTGTAATTGTGAGTTCTAGGTGTAAGAATTATTTTTTAAAACAAATTTTCTAGGTGTTTACAATTTAGTGATAAAGGAGATATTTTATATGGTTCAGGAAATGATTTCCTTGGCGTTTATGGGGTTGAACCAACCAGAGTGTGTGATTCTGTGGACGTCAAATGGGGAAATTTAAATGAATTTGTAGTGAAAGACAATCGAATTGTAAGTAAATATATGTTTTCTAAAATACAATAGCAGTTAAAACTTTTAATAGTATTTTCATAAAGTTAATAATTGTATATTACTTGTTATTTGTGATATGTTTGAATTTATTTTTAATCAGTTTATTTATATTTTTAGTTTTTATGTTAAACTTCAAAAAAATAATCTTGTTAATAGGTTGGCGCTTCACATTTATTAACAGATGTTTCAACGTGGTTAATTAATTTACCTGAAGATTACCCTTTCAAAAATCAATTTTCACCACCTGAAAAATCATTAAAAACTAATACAACATTTTCAAGAGATACTGGTGTTCGGAAAAGTTTCAATAAACAGAAATCTCGAGAAATGATTAAACCTAAGTATATGCAATAAATTAATAAATAAAATTGGTTATTTAATACAATAGTATTTAATTTAATATTTTACAATGTAATTTTTTATATATATATATATGCATATTTTTGAGTAGGAGTTTTAACTTAGTAAAGAGATGTCTAATAGCAATTTTATTCTAGTTTGTTCTTTAAAGAGGTAATTTTAAAATTTTTCTCAACAGTTTTCTTGGACATAAAATAATTGAAATAAACCAGAAAATAATATTATACCGAACTTCACTCAGAATCATTTTATCAAAAGAAATGATTTATCATCGCTTTCAAATTCAATATAATATCCACCACCTATCTGATATAACCTACCTGACTAGCAGAGTGTTTCCACCTTCTATTAACCATTTTTTTTTTTTTTAAATAATTGTAATATTGTATAATATTTAAATTATAAATATCAAAAACGTCATAATGTGAAATATAAAAATATTTACCTAAAGATATTTAATATTACATTTTTTAGAACGGATATGAATTTAATTGATGAAAATGAAATTGATAATGATGATGATAACCAGACTGTTATTAACAATGTTCATGATTATCATTCAGTGTTTAAACCAAATAGAACATGTAAGTATTTTTAAGTATAATTATTGATTAAATACTAATAGGTAGTCCACATATGCATACAATTTTGTTATTATGGGAATGCCTATATTATCTACGTAATTTTACTCAGATATAATTTTTAAAGTTTACATTGTTCATTGACTGGCTTATCCATTTGTATTTAATCAATTGTTATTTTAAATAAATGAATAATTAATAATATTATTAATTATTATTTAGCATTTAAACCGAATAGAATATGTAAGTACCTACCTATGTTTTACATTACTATTATGTATAATTAAGTGTGTACTGAATTTGTTGGCCTTTGAAATTTTAATTTATGTTTGGACATTTTTTTTTAAATTATTAAATTAAATATATATTCAAACTTTAATTTTTTTGTTTAAGTTATATAATGTATTTTTATATTTTATATGTATAACCTATATTTTTTCATGTATTTGATTTATTACAAGTATAATATAATTATTGTTTTTATTTGAAATAATATATATGGTGAATATTTTTCAGTAAATAGAAGTCCACCTCCATTTTCTGAAAATGGTAATTATTCATCATTAATAAATTTGTTAATTATTAAACATTTCAATAATTATATTAAACATATATTTACAGATAATCCCAGTTCTATATTTATTTCTGAAGGTAAGATTATAATGCTAAAAATAATATACATTGTAATAAATATGTGACACAGGGATTTGACAAATGCATTAATATTTGTTCTGTTCAATATTTTCAAGTTTTTTTTATTGAAATAATATTACTAGAACCCTGTGCTAAAATTTTTATATTTTATTTTTTTTACAACTAAAAACTAAAAATTAAATTTTTTTTATGAAATTGTTTTTTATAATCTAATATAGACCTTTTATAAATTAATTGGTATTTGAAATATTTATTAATATTAAGTCGGTTGATTTTCTAGTTTTTTAAGTTTACTAAAATTTTAATTATTTTTCATTAATGATAAATAGACCCTAGGTACTAAATAACATAAATTAATTTTTTTAATGAAAAAATATCATTCATTGTATTGTAATATTTTCAGTGGCACCATTTCAGTTTTTGAAAGGGAGGTGCAAAAGTTTTGACAAGTCCAAAAAACTGAAAAAAAAAATTATTATTTAATTTACAAGTAAAAGCTGAGCATATATGTAATTACTATACAGCATATACTATAATAATTAAGTTACTTATTAACAAGAATGTTGTCGGCGGTTCATAAATAGCCCGAAACCGTCCCTGCTGGCTAACAAGGGGAGGAAATGCCCCCCTGCACCCACCAAATGACGCTACTGAATATTTTTATCAATTATCATTTTTTATATCGCTGTTAATATTGAGTAGCAAGAAATAAATTTGAATTTTAAAAAACTTTAAAAATTAATGGTGTAACCTAATTAAAAGTTTTAAATACTAAACATTTTTATTTTTAGTTTAAAAAAAATAAAATAAAATATAAGAATTGTAGAGCAGAGTTATAGTAATTATTACAAAAAAAATAATTGAAATATTTTAAAAACAAAAGTTTGTGCATTTGTCAATCCCTGTATATATTTTGTTTAAAATAAATAAATTTGTACAATACTTATGCTAACTAGATTCTCTACAAGGAATATTAATACAAAACAATAATTCAGAAGCTGAAACATCATCAATGGAATCCACACCGTGTGATTCATTGCCTTTATTTCAATCAGATACTATGGGAAGTAATTATTTCTCTTCTACTCCTCAAACTCCTGAAATTATTGAACAATCTGAAAAAAGACATCATCCATTCATAACGTCATCAGTTTCAATGAGAAGTGTATCTTCAAATGTAGTCAATGAGAATTTATCTAAACGACCATCATCATTACCAGTTTTTAGGCAAAATGGTTAGTATAGCAAATTATTTGGCGTTTAGAAAATAAGACATTTTTTTTTTTTAATGTATAATTCATAAATTATATTAGATCACTTTGCTTATGGAAATAAGTACACATCACCTCAATCTCAAAGAAAAAATCTTCCCGATGAAATATTATCAACACAACGTCAAATAAGGTTGGTGGATGACGATCCCATAGTTATACCAGAACAAAAGAAAACAATTCCTTTGGATGACTTTGATGAATTAAAAAATGTTTGTATATAATTGTGTATATTTTTAAAATTATTAAACAATATTAAATTATATTTTAATATATATATAAAAACTATATAGAACATGATATTTTAGGATTTTTAATGCTTAAAATTGCTAATCATTATATTAAAAATAAATTTATAAAATTATTTTGATTAATTTATTAAATGTAGTTTAGTTTAATTTTGAAACATATTAATATTATATAATATATTATTTTAGTGTTTAAATAATATGCATTTTGATGAAGAAGATATCTTGGAATCTCTTTTAAAAAATCATAAATCTACTATGGGAATACTCAAAGAACGACACCGTAATCTTAATATTATACAGACATTGTGGACCAATAAAAATTTTAAGGTTTGTATTTATTTATACCTATTTTGAATAAATAACATGATGTATATTATAACAATATGTTTCTTTACTTTTAGTCTGCTATCAATTCTGCTGTTACCATGAATGATGATGTTGTAATATCGGACATAATTTCTATCATCGCACAACGCCCGTAAATTATATTTTTCTTAAATTTCTTAATTTTTTTGTTTTAATGTTTTATTTAATTTTAATTTCAGAAATCTGTGGTGTCTAGATGTTTGTACTATGTTACTTCCTTCAATTTCTAATTTAATTCAAAGTGGCAATGAGGGGTAATTAAATAAACCTATCTAATTAAAATCAATCTTAAATTATTTTTTATTCGAGTTTAATCTGTAACTAAGAAAATGACAATATTTAATACCTTTGAGTTTTTTTTATTCCTGTAGTGAAAATCCTCTTGAAATCTCTCATTTTGTAGTTAGAATTCAAATTAGGAACCGATTATACAAATTTATATAGGTATATTTGCTATATTTGTTATTATCATATTATTTATTTCTGAGGCCCAGATGTTGAGTACTTGCATTTACTTTTGGAGCATCTAAAATCATGTTTTAATGGCTTATAAAACGTGTTTCAGTCGCTTGAAAATTTAAATAATTATTATTGTTTTGCATATTTTTCAATGTTTTTGATTATTTTTTAAAAATAATTTATTATTTTTATTTTTAGTTAACATACATTTTTTTTAAAACATTTTTCTTGGGTTTTGTTGGTCATCAACATCCGGGCTTTATTTATTACTTTTCTTTTTAACACTGACTAAAATTGTATTTTTAATATTTAGATTCATAAATGTATCTTTCAAAGCTATAAGAGATATTCTACAGTATTTTATGCCTGTAATTAAGAATAATATACAAAGACCGCCATCTGCTATTGGAGTTGATATTATGCAAGAAGAAAGGTTAGTACAATTGTTTTAAAACTTAGGTAATGGAATCTATTCTTAATAAATATTAATTTTATAATCTATTATAGGTACAACAAATGTAGAAAGTGCCATAGTATACTTATAAATATTAGATCATTTGTACTGAAGCGTCAAACGGTCCAAGGAAACTTAGGAAATGTATTTAGACAGTTGCATATGCTTCTGCAAACAATAGATATATAAGAAACACATTTATTTTGTATCAAGACAGTAATTTATTATTGTTAAAGATATAGAATATATGAATTTTAGTTCGTAAGTCTTATTTAACTGTTAATAATGCATTATTTTTTTACTGCAAATTTTTGTTAATTTTTTTCTTTTGAAGGTATATGTTTGTTAACCGAATTATTATTTGAGCTTTTTTTGGTAATTGATTTTTAATATTAGTATTATTTATGCACATACTATTATTTGCTTTTTCTTTTTTAATCACATTATTTTGTATACCTATTATTATGAAATATTTTTTTTCTACTTAAAATAACATAGGTATATAAATTATGAATGTTCCCATTTAGTTTGTATTATTTTAAATTGTAACACTACACAAAGTGTAGCTAATTTAATTTAATACTGTTTGTTGTACAACAAATTCTACTGGACTTTAAATTTTAATCGTTAAATAGTGTTATGAATTATTATTAATTTTAAAACTTCTAAAAGAAATAACCATAAAGAATAATAACTTTAAATCATACATAAATCAATATTTATTATTTACAAATTAAATATTAATACATATTATATAATAAGAACTCGCATTAAAGTTTTGTTACAAATGAATACTATATTTTATACATTTTCAGGATCATATAGTTATAATAACTATAATAATCCAATTATAATCCATCCAAAGCATAATTTTTGTAAACAATTTATTTATTACTGTCTAATACTGTCCTAATATTTTCTTGTGAGTAATTAATTATGAATCTAAAAAAACTATAAATATGTATTATTCGGTACCTACTTCAATAAATATACTTAAATGTAATAATATCCAGAGAAATAATTTGATATATATATATTGTATATATATAAATTTGTATACAAATCAACAAAATATAATTAATTGCTATTTTTTATTTATATAAATTATGACTGTAATATTTATTAACCACATTAAATTAAGAATTAAAATAATATTCTGGGCAGTGAATGAGTAAATACTTGTAGAACAAGGGATGAATTTTACTTAAATGAGAATGTTTACATAGATGTATGATGTGACTAGAGAACGAGAATTGATATTTAAGAGATAAGTTGGCCCTAATAGTATAAAAATTAGAGAAAAGGATTAATGTGATATGGGAATATTATTAGAAAGGACGGTGAAAGAGTACAAGTGGTTTTAGAGGTAAACCTTGAAAGAAGAAGGTGTTGATGAAGACCTAAAAAGAGATAGCAAATTAAAGTACCTAATATATGATATGATAACTGGGGATGTGAAGGTAAAATGGGTGACAGCTTAAAAGAATAGTGAGAAAGAAGAAGATTAAATATAAATTAAATAAAATGAAAGTTTTATTACTCTTTAATTAATAAAATGTTACCTATATTATATATATAATATACAAAGAAAAAAAATGAATACTGAGAGAATTATATTTTATAAATGTTTTTGTACTATGATGTATTTTTATTTAACCATTTTTATTTTTTTTTATAAAGCAATAATTATTTCTATACCTAGTAAATATAAAAACATTTATAAGGTACAATCTCTTAATATTATTTTTTTATACATAATATTAATTATTGGTGTGAATGTATATATCTAAATTGTATTAATGTACTTCAGTAAAATCATTATTTATACATAAAATATATATATATATATTTTTTTTTTTGTGAATTGCTATATATCAAAATTGTCAAATTAACTTTTTGCAAATGACGAGCTTATATTTATTATTTTAGGTTTTGCCAATTACTTTATAATTTAGTATATTTTTTGTATTTTGAAGCAATATACTAACCACAATTTTTTTATTCTTTAATTGTTTCTAACATTATGGCTGAAAATCATTGTAATAACAATGACAATTGAATGTACTGTGTACCTATACCTATTTTAAGATTTTTTTTAATACCTACTAAATGAAGGGAGAAATTTATTTCAACATTTAAACTATATTAATTATTATTTAACTACCTACTTTAATCAATTACACTCTTATAATATCGCTTCCAGTTAGCAAATTTATTATAGTTAGTTACTGTTAAGAAGTATTTTTTTCCATTTTTTCTAGTAGTTCTTTTAAGCGTCAAGGAAAATGTCTGAAAATAATAGAAAATGTTTATACATTTTTCTTAACTAATATTTTATTATCAAAATATACACAAATGCAGTAGGTATGTAATATTACAATGTACCTATATTATATTACATATAATGTAATTTTAATTTACTCGGATTAACGTGGGATTTTTTTTTAAATTGTAGACTCATTAAATACTATATATATGTGATTAAAACAATTGTGACTTATGTGAACAATAAATTATTTGAAAATAAAGTAACCACCATAATATTATATTGTTAAAATTTTTATATTATGTATACCTATATATGAATATTATTACAATAACATATTATCACATGTAATATAATTATGGTGACCATGAATACAAAAAAAAAGTAGGTACCTACAAATATAATCATGTAAAAATTTTACTTATATCTTTTTATTTTAGTTTAAAATATTTTACCTATATAATACTACATGTATAGGTAGGTACTACAAAGTACAAAATAAATGTAATACTTTAATTGTGATGTTCTTATTAAATTTAAAATACGAGGTAAAAACGTTAAATATGTATACCTATATAGGGAAATACATTGATAGGAATGAACGTGTAATGGGTATAAGTGTTTTAATTTCATTAACGGCGAATAGTGTTAAAAAAAATCATTTCATTGATAAAATAATATAATATACCTCGGTAGGTAGATGAAAAAATAAGCACGTATAGGTCACCCATAGGCCATAGTTCACAAATAAAATATACTTATTCCATAGTCGTCAAATAAAATTTCAAGCTACGAACTATTGATGGTTGATGTTTGACAAAAACCACGTTCAATGGTTTGTCGTTTGACAACGAACGATTGTCACGGTAAATAATAGTAAAAGTATTGAATGTAAATCAAATTTCAAAACGCACCAAAATTTTAAAAAATGCAAACCGATTCAAAAAGAGAAGTTTGAACTGATAAGTAATTAAGCGCGCGCGACGGCCATTGTTTGAATGCACTATGTATACTATGTAATTTTTCCACGGAGAGGGGGATAGCCGCCAAAGATAACAGAGTGACCCGAACTTTCCGTCATTCCATTCATGAACCATGGCCAATGCAATGAACGAAACACTCGTTTCTCGATTTTCTCGTAGTATCTTTGCGAACAGAGTATACCTACCATTATCGAAAGCCCCATAATATACAATATACATAAATATCTTTAAATTTCTATGAAAATTTATTATATTGTGTACAGTTACGCGTATACGATATAATATGATTTTTATATCCGATCACACTGATTTTGGAGGGAATTTTGACAAGAACATTTTAACATAATAGATAATACACTATGTTTACAGGCTCCCGAGCTTTTGTTTCCATAATACGTTTTTGTTGTTGTTGTACTAGTAGACGTAGCTGTCCACAAATCCATTTTATTTGAACTTTAATTCAATGAAACTGGAAGTCGAGCGACAAAGTAAGTATACCGTGTACATATATTTTACTCTTTTGCTCAATATCATTTATGGCAAGAATTTTACTTTCTATGTCGCTTTATATTAATTAAAATCGAAACTCTATGCGTCGAATCCACAGTCGTATATCATACGTATTTACGCACGTCCGTGGTCGAATCAAACGTATTGAGAAATTTGTTTATTTGGTTTAGACCCGTAATTTACGAGTTATTGAAATAGCTATTCGCTACATTAGGTTGCAAAACCATATTGCAATAACTGACGAAATCTAAACAATAAATTAAAATAGTGAAATTAACGTTTTAGCGATTCCGTAAAAATACTAGCGAACTAAGTGAACCATTCGGCTGATCTGGTTACCCTGAATGGCTATGCCAAAACACGCCTAATGTAAGTGTGTAGCCGTATTTTGGCGATACAGTTTTGTGAAACCTGTTCACTTGTTTAGCAAACAAATTGTTTTGGGCAAGATTGTTCGATGCAATTGAGGGGTTTGAGTTTAGTTACTCATTATTGTTATATATTTATCCATGCACTTTATCAATATTCATTGTCAGCAATGTAGTGTTTTGGCGATACAGTAACGTGACTAAGTGACCATGATATAACCATACTAACAGTCATATTATGTAAGTGAAATTGAGCATAGCTATGTGACAAATTACGTTAGTTGTTGTTGATTACAAAAATCAAATGAAACATATTGAATAGTATTGGTCTGCATTAAATCTTTATGGGGTCTGATATGTTTACCTGACACCATTTGCTCGACACTACATTTGCCAGACACTAAATTTGCCCTACAAGCATTATTATTATTATTTATTTTTTTTTTTATTAATAATTAATATTAATGTACAATAATTGAAAAATACTAAATTAATAAAATTATACTAAATACATTTCCTAGGTATAATGGAGGAGATTGTTCTACCATATGGGAAGATAACTATTGGAGAGAGTGTTTGAATAGGTATCAAAAACTACTAGCTCATTTTTTTTCAGTCTGTACCTAATGAAGTAGTCTCCGTCAATGTAATTGACAATATAGCAAAATTATAGAACACAAAATTGAAATATGAAATTTTGGTTAAATTTAGAACTTAACACTTATTATTAAATATAATGAGAAGAATAATTTCGAGTGAACTTCATTTTTGTAAAATATTGTCTGAAAAACAAAAGTTATGGCATTTTTAGTTTTTGATATTTTTAAATAGCTAATTTTTTTGTCAGACGATATTTTACAAAAAGCTCATGAAGTTCACTTGGAAATATTCCATTTTTAAATTTTATAATAAGTGTTACACTCTAAATTTAACCTAAATGTCAAAATTTCAATTCTGCGTAGTGTGATTTTGCTGTATTATCTGTTAAATCAGTGGTTTTCAACCTTCTTCAAAAGAATGTTGTTTTATTCATCAAAATTTGATTTAATTACTGATAAAATATTTACATGGTATGAAATTTTGATTAATTTACACTTAAAAATTTAATTAATTATAATACGACATATATACATATAACATGAGAACAAGTAATTGAGCGGTGTCAGATATGTAAGTGCTTTCATCTACAAGCAAGGAAAATGTAACACATTAATATTGATTTGTAACTGCTCAGTTATGTTTTGGCTTGATTTTTCAATTTGTCTTATTACAATATTCATGGATAGTTGTAGGTCAAGAAGTGAACTTTTATTTTTCTCTTATTCTTGAAATTTTCAAACGAGATCTGCTATTTCTTCCAAGATACCTATGATGAATTTACTGTCTGAAAAAGGCTTAGGTACATTTTACCGTTATTTTATGATTATTAATTTTTTTGGCATTGCAAGAGAAGTATATATAAAATTCCCATTTTTCATGAAAGTGGTATGTTTTAGATTTTTTAGGGCAGCTCATTTAGACACAATTGTATTAAAAAATAACGCTATAAACATCTAATATGAGAATTAACTGACGAATATAATGTGTTACAACTTGTAGAATCAAATAATCAGATAAAATAATTTATATTATATAGGTATATATTATAATTGTTGCAGTTTATCATGGTTATTTATTGCCTTTAGTAATTGTTATTTATATTTTTATATTCGTGGGTTAACAAAGATAAAAAAAAAATAGTTTTGTTTTCTGAAAAAAATTCAAGAAAGGACATGTTGACCTGTTAGCCACCTCTGATGTAATAGATAATATTCCAACTTACAGAATTCTAAATCATGTATAAATAACGGACATGTCAATATTTACCAAAATTATTAGGTACATAAAATGTGTAAATACATGAATCTAATATTTACATAGGTATTGCATTTTAACTAATTTTTTTTCAGTATTCACCAAAATTGTTGGTATATGTATTTATGTATTTACCTCAGTATTCATAGGACATAATATATATAATAAATAAATTATAAAATCTAAACTATGAAATATTGATTGTAAGTATTTGTAATCTATTAAATGGTTCACTGTGTACCCATATTTAATATTATATTATACTATATTATATTGAATTAAAAAATAATCGAATGCTATTGTTTTAGGATGCCACCAAAAAGGAAGAAAACTATAAAGAGTAAAGAAAATGATGAAAATAAAAGTAGGAAACTTAAAAGTACGAAAAATATAAAGAATGCAGAAAATGACAAAATTAATAGTCCACTTAAAAGTAATGAAAATATAATGAATAAAGAAAATGACAAAAATAATAGTTCACTTCAGAGTAAGAAAAGAAAGTGTCAACTACCTGTTAATATGATATTTAATATGAAAGAAATCCTTAAAGAAAGACAAGCTGATATCGAATATTGGAAAAAAAGTGCTGAACTAGATAAAAAAATGAAAATTGTTGATGATTTATATATATCACAAGAGAATAAAAATTATCTTTCAGTTACACCAAATTTAGGATATGTTATATTTGACAGAACAAAATATAATTCATTCTTTAAAGAAAATCCAGAGTTTTATACAACACAATTGCATTTACAACAGCTACTCGAATTATCAATTGAGAAAAATGAACTAAAAGCTAAAATACTGTTTAATCATTTGATGAAAGCAAATTGGTCACCAGTATTTGATGTACGTTAGATAGAATTTATTTAAAAATAGTTTATAAATTACAATATCAATAATCTTATATATATATATGATTTAATATTTACCTTTATTTTCAGGAAGTTAAAAATATTTTTTACAATTGGGGAGCAGATTTGGATACATTGATAGACAGGCCGTTATTAAAGAGTCAAATATATGATAATGAAAAAATCGAACTCCACAATTTTGAGTTAATATTGACATACATACTACACAGTATTCTGAAAAAAAACCATGGATTCAATAACAATGATCTGTTAACATTGGCAAAATTTACTTTTATTATATCTTTTGATCACCATTGTGGAAAAATGATGATTGTAATAAAAAAATTATTTAATGCTTGTGTTGAAACAGCTTTGGATGCAGACAATGAATTAGCCATATTAAAATTTGCTCAAGAGTTGTATGCAAAATATTCATTGGATGATCTAATGACGTTGGTTGTTAATTTCTTTTTACCATTAGAAGGTCATATAATGAAAAAAATATATTCTTATTTGACTTACAAATTATTCAAGGAACTTTTAGATAAAACTGAGAATTTAGATCCATTTCCATCTAGTATAAAAGATTGGTAAGTGATCTTCCCTAATTAATGGGATTTAATTACAAAAATATTAGAATACTATTAATTAATTAATAGGTACCTACTAAAATTTAGTTTACATATTTGTTTAGTAATAAATAACTTAATAGGTATATTTTTTGTTAAGTATATAGTACCTATAACAAGTTAAGAAAGCCCACTCTGTAAACTTGTTAAATTCCCAGTTTCTAAACATATTTTAAACACTATTCTAAAAATATAAGACAAAATAACCAAATCAATAATCATAACTATGGACAGACAGTTGGGTACAATGAGGATATAAGGTCTCATGTTTAAAAACCTAATATTCTATGATTAACTATTAAGGTATATTTTCTAGGAAAGTTTCTAAATATTACTTTATAAATACAATATTACAATATTTCTAAGTTTTCTGGATACTGGATTGATCTAGGGTTTAATTTAACACCTACACATTACACATGTTCAGAGGCATTTAAAAAAATAATTTTAGCATTAATTATAATTTTTATTCAAGTGAACGCTATACCTATATTTACTGTTTATCTATTGATTATTAAAAGTAAACTTATACTACTTAAAATTGTTGAACTGTAGAGTTTAGGTTAAATTTAAAGTTGAAATACTTTTAACTAAATTTAAAAAAAATAATATTTTGAAGGACATATTATTACTACATATCTTTGTAAAATATTGCACAACAACAAAGTTACAATTAATTTAAAAATGAAAAAATAAGAATTCTTTAACTTCTTTGTTAGATAATAGTATATAAAAAAATTCTGAGATGTCTTAGAAAATATTCCTTTCTTTAAATTTGGTAATAAATAGGAATTTCAATCTACACAGTCTGTCCTTTAAATAACCGGAGGAAAACTAATTTGTTATCTAATTTGACTGTATTATAAACGTGCATCAAAAAAAAAAAAAAAAAACACCACAATTGGAAAAGTCTCTAAAGGTACCTTTAGTACCTAAATGTCGAAAAATAAATAATTCTTTACATTTACGTTAAATATATGGGTATTGTGATGACGTTCTTATAAAAAAACCACAAAAAAATATTCGCATCGCATTAAATGAATATTATGTAGGTATTATTTGCTGTATTATTAAATTTTTTTCAAAGGGTGACATATTAAAATCTATGTACAGCGACAACTGTTGATAGTGCATAAAAAAAAACATTTTTTTTTATAGAGAATATTCTCCTCTCCAAAGCGAATTATACACTCAAAGGCCTTTTTTTGTCTAGACATATTTCATGCCATATACTACGAAAACGGTTGTTTGTACACAATGCAAATTACATTTTCGTATAATTTGAATGTACATATCTAAAATGCATAACTTCTCAACTACTCGAAAATATTTTAAAAAGAGTATCGACGTATTTCTAATACGGAACGAGTACATAATAAAAAAAAAGGCTTAATTTTTTTGCAAAGAGAGTGATGAAGCACTTACTAGCCCAAGATTCTATCTAGACAAAAATATGTTATAACAAAATTTACAGACAATTAAACAGTGAATAATTTTTATTTGAAACTTTTTGTCGTAAGCATATAATATTTGATAAGCTTTTTAGAAAACACGATTTTGAGTGGGTTAAACCCACCCCCTCTCCACCAATTTAGTAAATGGGGCGGGGTGGAATTTTTATTTTTATTAGGGTATATTCCTTGATAATTTTCCCGCTCATTACTAAGCCTTTCCTTGTTTTTTTTTATCCTTTCCTACACGTATTTCCATGAGAAATTACGAAATTAAATTATAATTTATATGGATTAAAATTATCAGTAAAAATATTGATAGTGTATAATCCTAATAATATACATTCTACATATGAAAACAACACTTTTTGCCTTTTTATACGAAAACGCAACGTAAAATGTGTCGTAATTAAAAAAACTTAATATCACTATAATTTCAAAACTAAACCTGCAAAAAATAACGAGTGCTCCAAAAATGACAAATATTATAATCAAGAAAACAGGGTTTTGCCGCTGTACCTCACCGCAACTTCTTACTAGTTACTATGTGCATAGTATAGTAGTATATCTATACGTAAATAGTTAATAGAACGATAAATCCAATGTACATTGTACTCTGTACACGTGTTAAAAATACCTACCCTCATAGAATAGAATACAAGTACGCACGTAGACCCATACAGCCATACCTAATCTAATTTATAACTTATTGCATGGCTATATTTAATAAATGACTGTCACATTAAAATTGAAATACACTCAATTTAATTTTTAATTTATAATTTATTATTACCTATTATCATAGATTAAATATATTTATTTTTGATAATCGTGTCTCCAATGAATGATAAAAATTTTAAATAATACAAATTTTGTACAATATCAAATGTTAAATGAACGAAGTAAAATCGTTCACGTTCGTTAAGAAATTGAACGCGTTCACGAATGCGTTCTAATGTATTTTAAATGAACGCGTTCATAGGTCGTTCAAAAAAATTGAACGCGTTCTTCTTCTCGAAACACTGGTAATATGTAGTACCTATGTAATAATCTTTTTTGTTGATATTTATCTTTTCTATTCATTTTATTCAAAAAATTTTGTTGTACTACCAATAAAAAGCGAGATTGACGCAATCATATCAATGAGGACTTTTTACATGTTATTTGTAATGCCTGGTATATTTAAGATGTATGCAAAAATTCAGCTTGCCCCTAATTTTTCCGTACAGAGAACTAATTTGACTGGACTATCTCTAATAACAGTTTTACAATTATTTTGGGCAAATGACACTGGTTTGCCCGGTTGAACAAAAACGACATCTTACTTTTTTTACGAAATCTGGACAATGGTCTTAAAAAGCGAACATATGCTATATCCAGGGATTACAATCCCGATCATTTTTTGGTCCCGTTAATCCTGGGACCGGTAAATCACTAATCCCTGGATTTTCGGGATCGTCAAAAATTATTTCATATCGTAATTTATTATATTATCGTATTTATCGATATTTATTATCGTAAAATATATTTATAAATTAATAAAATACTGTATTCTACACTCAATATTTGTTTAGTATTTATTGAAGCAGAGCATTTTTTAAGGAGTAGCATGTAGGCAATTAACTATGAATGATATACTGACGACGTGTAGTGTCTATATTTAAAAACTGAAAAGTTAGTGTCTGTGAATCAAATTCTTATCTTACATTATCCACTAATCTAAGGATAAATAAGCAAAAGTAAAAGAACCATTGTAGGATAAACACAAAAAGAAACTGATTTGACTAAAATGATTATAAAAGAAGTGAATCTATTTGAAAATGGAGGTACTCGCGGGCATCATTTAGAGCTAGCATTTAAGTATTTAATGTCTACTCCTCCTACTAGTATCGAGCCAGAGCGTGCATTTTTAGCAGCAGCCTATATTGGAAATAAGCTGAAAAGCAGACTGGGAGATGAAAAATTAGACGCTCTACTATTCCTGCGTTCATATTTTCAAAATAAGTGGAACATTTAATTGTAATTTATAATATGATTTTTACTATAATAATATAAATAATTGGATAAAAAAAAATTGTGCATAATTCTTTTAAATATTTTCTTATTAAATTTCGGGATAATCCCGGATTAATAGTTAAATATCCCGAAATCTCGGGATCGTAAAATAGTGCTGGGATTGTAATCCCTAGCCATACCACACATACGTAGCAAGACGTAGTCTGCCGTATAAATATGTTTTCAAAACTATAAACTAGGCGGCATTTTAATCGCATAGATTCCCCCCACCTTGATATTTACCGTAACAATTTGTCTGCACGTATTAATCCGTCGTTTCCAGTCCATACTATCTTAGTTCGTGGTCTAAACTAAGAAACTAAGTCTATCGAAGAACATAATACTACTGCTACAACTACCAAGTTATAAATTCTTGTTTTCTATAAGCATATATATATATATATATATATTATCAGGCAATGAAGACAAAATAATATATAAAACTAAATTTTTTTTTAATGAGTAGTAAATATAGATAAGGTATTGCAAATTTGTCAATAGACCGTAAATAATATTTAGTCGAAATAGTGAGTAGGTAGGTATATACGCCGTATATCCCGGTTACCCTTCACTACATCCCTGATTGTATGTTAAAATTTGTAAATATTCTACTAATCTATTTTATTTCACGGTTCAGTTTAAATTCACTAAATGTTTTTTTTTTTTTTTTTTTATATAGAGTAGGTACTTACGTAGATATTTTATATATAAAAAAATAGGCTAAATATCATATATTATTAATAAAAATGTCAATGTGAATAATTTATATTTTGAATTACTATTTAAAATAATATATTAATTGAATACACAAAATAATATTATCTAATACTTACCTACTACACTCAAATTAAGTCTCTAATTGAAGTTCAATCATGAACGTGAACATGAATGCCAAATCAAATTTATAACTTTTAGTTTCAACAAAATATAATAATAAAAACATTAATATTATATATCTGTGATTATATTTATAGATTAGGTAGTAGTAGGTAGTACCGCCATTATATAATTTATTTCTCGTTATCAACATGGATAACAAAACTTGTATAGGTATAATGTAAAACGTGGGGCTATAATTTTTTTGTGTGCTTATAATGGACCTAGTATATAACATCTTTCCATCTGACATCTAAGTAGATAAACCGTTACGTTACACTTGTACCCGGTGAACCGGTCTCTTTTCAAATGGAACAGCATTGGTGTAAATTCCATAATTAAAATTTTAATTATCATACATTTTGCTATATTATTATATTTTTCTCACTAGACATGGGTGGAAAATATGAATATAGTGTTTTCTTAAGAGGATTAGCGCCAACAATTTTTAATGAAAAATTTATGTTAGCATTTTTCATTTTTAATAACTTACAAATATCTTAGAAATATGAAACAAAAAACAAATTGTAGATAACAATATTATCTAGCGCTTTACGGACCTTTTTTTACAATATTAAAATTTTTTAAGAGTATAGTTATTAAAAAAAAAAAATTTTAATGTTGAGTTTTAAACAATTCATAAAACATGTTTAAATACACATATCAATAAACGACTCCATAGGGCACTAGATAAATTTGTTTTTTTATAATTTTTTTTTTTTTCATGTTTCTAAGATATTTGTAAGTTATTACATATAAGAAATGTAAAAGTAATATTTTCAATAAAATTTTATTATTTCATAAAAAACAACTATAATTAAAAATTATATAGTAATGGGACCAAATATTAGTCATTTTAAATATGCATACATTTTTTTTCAATTGTAAGATTTAAATTTTTAAATTTTTTAAAAATTGCCTATATAGAACCCCTTAAAAATGGCCACCCTGACATCCTTTTAAGAGATGTCGTACATATGGTTTTAAGGGGTTATGTATAGGCAATTTTTAAGAAATTTCAAAAATAAATGCAGGGCACTAAATAATGTTAGTTATAATTTGTTTTTTATTTCGTATTTCTAACATGTATGTAAGTTGATAAAAATGCTAATGTAAGTTTTTCATTGAAAAGTGTAGATACAACGTCCTTTTAATTTATATTAAATCGTTTGAGCTTTGTAAGCACTTACATGATTTTTATACCTATTAAAGAATAAATTTTTTTTAAAGTACCTAGCTATTAGTATCAATGTAGTAGTTAATAGTTCATATTCATTTACAGTAATACTTAGTTCAATAATTTTATTACTGTGGTCATAAATAATAAATTTAATTTCAAAGATAATATTTCAATAGATTTTCATTAGATTTACCTATTTATAAATCTGTTAATTGTTAATTTTTACACAATATCTGTATGTAAACTGGAATATCATGACATTTTTTTGGCTAGGTATCTACCTAATATTAATTTCTGGTCTTAAAAAAAATTTCTCACAAATAATAACTTACAACTGTACTTGTAAAGTGCTTAAACAGCTCAATTATATTTTATCAAATTTATGCTAAAATGAATTTAAAAAATATTAAAAAATAGATTTTGCCATTTAAATCAAAAGTTAATTTTTATAATAATATTGTTATATAGGTAGGTATATCTCCTTCTCTATGGTTTCAATTCAAATATCTATGGTTTGCAGCTCCACTTTTCCAGCACCCGCTTTTCTTTTCATTTTTACATATTAATCACATCTCTGGTCCCTTATTATCTGTTGGATGTATTCTAGTCTTGGCCTTCCTCTATGATTCTTTCTTTCCACACTTCTATACCTAATCAGTTTTAGTAATCCTTCATGTCGAATCATATTATGTCCTATCCATTCATTCCGTCTTTTTACTATACTTTTCCATAGTAAATTTCCTTCTGACATTCTTCCAAGAACTTCCTTATTAGTTATTTTGTCCACTCAGCTTATTTTCAACATCCTCCTATAACCCAACATTTCAAATGCTTTCAGTCTATTTTGCTCTTCCACTGATATTGTCCCGGTCTTGCACCCATTTTAAGGCTAATTTTCTTTGAAGTAAGTAGGGTTTTCTTACTATTAAAAACTATTTTGGCTTGGCAAATACGTTTTACTATATATACTCTATTTAAAATGAGATCAGTAGACGTGTTTTCGTCGGCTTCGGTGATTTGACGTTAACCGGTTCCCCCACTAAGTCAACCGTTCGATATACAGCCTGGGCTAGTGTACCAAACGAAATAATACACTAGGTACATCGCACCGCGCACCCGTCAACGAGTAGGCCCAATGCATTTTAAATTATGTGTTTACTTTAGTTGTCAATACTATAACAAAGCTCCCGTAAACGGTGGCGCGCGAAACAAATCACAGAACGAAGCTTTTTGACCAAAAGACTGAACCCGGTCGGTATATATGTATCCATATTTCAGTAGAAAATTTGATCAAGAAGGTGGTACTTTAATTATGTTATTATTAGTACTGTATAGACGTGATATTTTCAAAACTTTTTTTACATTTTTCTAATTTATAATATTTACAGATTTTGTGACGATTTCTCAATAATATTTATAGTTTTGATTATGTATAGTTTAGATCATGTTGTCTCTGTAATTCTGAAAAAATCTAAAATCTTGAGTGCTAGAAGTGCTAGAAAATAATTTTGAATTGTGCTTGATTAATTTTATATTAGTCTTATTTTTCATTAGGTATAAATTTAATATAGATATTTAAAAATATCATAAAATAAAATTTATTTAATATTTAATGGGTACTTACAAAATAATTAACTAATATTAGAACAAACGTTGTGGCGGCGCTGTGCTGTGTTTCTATAACGGTTTTTATTGTGATAGAGGCAACTGTAGATGTGTTTGATGTATTCACAATATTATATATACACTCAAATGCGTACAAAATAATATAATCCGTGCATGCGTAGCATTTAAATGGCAATATTTTGTGTACTCTTTTTGACCAAACGGACGAGTGTCTGTTATAGATTTTAGATTATAGACTATATTTTGTTATTTATTTTTTATTTTATGGTACATTGATTAAGAAATATTCTC
Organism: Pemphigus obesinymphae; assembly: GCA_025469235.1. NCBI lineage: Eukaryota > Metazoa > Arthropoda > Insecta > Hemiptera > Aphididae > Pemphigus > Pemphigus obesinymphae. The sequence continues at coordinate 115,241 of JAIPRL010000713.1, forward strand.
AAATATATTATTATTATTATTCATGTTTTAGGTTTGTACACGATTTGGTAGAGGAAGTTTATTTTAAGAGAAAACCAGAAACGACATTCAACAACATTTTACAATTGTTGGAGCATGTAGTGTTTATATTTGATGTGTGGGAAGACTATGAAGGATTGCAAAAAATGTACGAATTTCTAAAGACATTTGCAGGACGGTTTCATCATCTTTTTTATATATTAGACAATTGGAAAATGCAACTGTTTCGTTTAAATATCAATCGGGCAAAAATTGAATTGAATAATTTATTTTAATAATTAATATAACAGAAAATATTTGTTATCATAGTATATATTATTGTAGTTTGTAATATTTTATAACTGAATTAAATATTTTACTGTTTATTTGTTAACTAGATAGGTTCGGTAAAATTTAGTCATTCTGGTACAATATTATTTTTCAATTGAAATGTATTATTATTTATGATAAATAATTTTTGATTTGTGTTCAGAAAATTTGTAATTTTGAGTATTATAATACTTTGTTTTCTAATAAATGTTTTCAAATATATAGTATTTGTAAATAGTAAGTTATATTGTGGACATTATAATATACTTTGTAGAGAGAAACTCTTGAAAGTTAGAAATTACGGATTACTCTGGACAAAACAGAATATATGGATGGGACTACAGTGTAAATAATGAAAGGCAAGAGGGGATGGTATGGGTGAGGTTGAAAGGTATATAAAATATAGGATAAAGTGTTAATGGATTAAGTGGAGAGAAGCATTGGGTATTTTACGTAAAAAAAGATTCCCAATTATGTAGATTAGGTAAATAAGAAGATAGAACAGAGGATGAATGTAGTAGAGATGAAAATGTCGAGGTTAAATGGGTTGAGTAACTGGATAAAAAAAAATAAGAAGTGAGTAATATAGTAGTGTAGGAGTAGCTTCAATAGTAGGTATTAATGAAGAAAGGATTACCAAAGGTGTATATAAATGTAATTGAAGACGTATAAAGTGTTGAGTATTACCCGTCACCCAGACAAAACTACTTCCTTCCCTGTACCACTCGTCATAGTTGACTGATTTGCCTTGGTATACAGAGTGCATTCTATGCATAGTATACTATATACTATTGTCAAGTAAAGTATGTCATGATACAAATACACATTCACAAATTCATGCTCCGGGCATACATGTAAATTATATATGTTATTTATTCTTTTATTCAATACTTACATATTTATGTTAATACTGAAAATATATAAATACTTTTTAATTAAGGAGGTTTAATTTCAATGTTTAAAAATGTTATTATATGTAAAATCTCCTGTTTAAAAATGTTGTTCTTCCCAAGATGTCCTAATAAAGCCCAAAATTAGACTTTTCTGCAACATGGCGTTTCGCCACTTTTGAGGGTAATTTGGGGCAATCATAAATATGATTATATAAAATGGGTGGTTTGAATTAAAAGTTTTCTTTGCAATGTACCTAATTCAAAGTATATATGTATCAAGAAAAACTTTTGAAACCAAATTTAACCTTACACAGCCAATATTTACCGAGATCTCTTGAAGTTTAAAACTGCTCCAAATTATCCTCTTTATGGTAGGTATCTAAAAAATAATTTTGTACCTATATGTCTGGTTAATGAAAATTCTCATTTTTAAATTTAATTCCCTATATTTGAGTTATCGTTTCACTGTTATATACATTTTTTTCTTTATTATTGTGTTATATTAGGTATATGCATTTTAATTTTTATTATATCATTTTTTGTGTTATACATTTTTATTTTTTTTTAGCATATGGCTCCGGCAACAAAAAATATAAAATTAAAATTAAAGTAACAGTAAAAAATTAAGTTTGGTAATAAAAAATTTGGTAACTCTTGGTTTCATTGTTTTGATAGACACTTCCTTGGTCACAGCCGCACGTCTAAGTTTTCCATCCATTCGATGGCCTCCACGCTGGCTCTGTGGATTTCCTCAATACCTTGTAACACTACGGTTACTGACGCCACTGGTTTAGCTGGGTCGCCAACCTATGATCCGTAAAACACCGTACTGGTGAAGGAGATCATAGGATTTTGAGAATAGGTGGTTTAGTACGCAAAGAAAAAA
>JAIPRL010000714.1:0-117321 GCA_025469235.1 Pemphigus obesinymphae
TAATATTATAGTACCTATCTACTGGATTTAGTGATTTAATATAATTTAAATAAAATTTTTACAGTAGGTACGGAAAAGCCAGGGGGGGGACATGTCCCTGTTTTGCCCCCCCTAATGGACGCCCATGCATATATAGCCTGTTTCTATTGAAATGAGATTTCCAATTTGGACGGCCTGTTCGATCAATAGATATTCGATAAATAATAGATATATAGAAATTGATAAGCATGTACGTTGTATTTTTATTATAGAAATATTTCAGAGACTCGGGCACCAAATATTGACATATACCATACAGGTATAGGCGATAAATTGAACGATTTCAATCGTACATCCGTACATTCACAAGAAACAGTAATACAGACGAAATTGTATTTTCTTTCAATTTGTTAAATGAACCGTGTCCATCTATGTTTGTACAAGCGTAACAAATTTATATCAATATCCATGTTAATAAATAATATTATTTCGAATATGTCTACTCCGGATATATCTGTAATTTTGACAGCAACCCTCGAGAACCGCGTTTAACGCGCGAATAAACATTTTTCCAACCATAAATATATATATATATATATATGTAAGTGATTGTGTTTAGAGAAAAAAAAAAATAATAAAAAATAATTGTAAAACGTCAACGGCTACCGTACAGTTTATATTATACTTACCAACGGGCTATACTATATATATATATATATATATTTTTTTTTTTAATATAAGAAAGGATTTTACATTTTATGCACGAACAAATTAAATAGTTCGGTTTTTAACGGCTGCACAAAAGCTAAATCTAAACATACTCGAACAAAAAAATGTGCGTTTGGTTGCGTTTTTAAAATGCTTTTATAAACGGGCCGGTCATTATTTTAAGAAGAAAGAAAAAAAAGGATTTTTTTCGTTATTGCACTCTTTCGACCATCTGAGGCCATAAATCATTTTAGGCGTTCCTTGTCGTTCCTGCAGTTGTATACCGTCCGGCAATAAATAGCCGTTTTTACGAGTAGGTATATGTAGTATAAAAATCGAATCAGACCTAGTGCGCGTCTAATGCGCCAGTATCTACCGACAGTCAGGCGATAAAAGATGATATATTATCAGGAGAAGGCGATCGCGTGTATTTCCTATACAATGACTGATATGATATAAATGTACATGTGTTAGGGATGCCGCACGACGGTACGACAGAAGACGGCAGAATCCGGCCAATATTGAATAATAATAGTAATTTTTAGTGACGGTGGTTATAAAAATAGCGTATGTTATTGGATATACGGGTCGGCTTTAGGAATATACGGGTATTTGGTCAGGATCGACCTATTGAGAGATCCTCGTCTACGTACGAATTTGGACGGGCCCTTTTTCCTGCCAAAATCGCACCTTTCCCTTTCCTCTAATTCACCTCTTCGCCGGTTCACTTTTCCGCCACACTAAAAATGAGCGGCTCATAAATTAAATATCTACTATATAAGTAAAAACACTAAAATACTATGTATTTATATAGTCAAAAATACCATAAAAAGTAGTACAATACATGACTGATTTAAATTTGTAATTTGTAATAATAGTAATATTGTATTGTAATATACTTAATGTTCCTAATATTTTATTATTATTTATTAAAACGAAAACCATGTTTTTTTCTTCAACAAATACTGTACTTATTTTAATTAATAATATAATGTTCCTTATCAATATGTAAATTAGACCCGGTATAGATATACTATATTGCATCTAGATCCTAAAATATTTTATGGGAGGGGAAATATCCTATTTTATGGGCACCTAATTGTCTTACATTATGTCTATATAACATATTATAATAGTAATAATTTTTGGCATATTGAGGGGGGTATGTGCACCCTTCGACCCCTCCTTTTTGGTTTCGTGCCTGTTTATACTTTAGTCCGTGATTTTAACTAGGTAAAATATATATAGTTTTATAATATAAAAGATGAAAATTTTTTATTGTTATAAAAAAATTAAAATAGTGATATCCATTGTTATTATCGATCAAATACTATCGATTTTTAAATATGACGGAAAAGTGAATTGGCAAAAAGAGAAAGGTATAGTTTTGGCAGGAACGGGTTGTGCCCATGATTTGTCGACGAATACCTACGGATGTAATTAATATTGTTGTCACATTGTGTATTATAATATATTATACACGAATTAATGTTTGGCGATAAATTATTATTATTATTATTATTATTATATATGTGATAGTGTTTATACCTCTGTGTATGTGGGCCCAAAGAATATGTTGAACGGATAAGTAACTCGAAATATTGGCGAAGATGGAGTGTAGCAAAAAGGATGACGGCCATAATTATTAATAATACGTTCTTGAATTTGAATATTTATTACACATTGGAAAAGGCTCAGGGATACCATGTTATAGCTAGTGAAACCTTACCTATATATATTATATAAGATTAAATGGAGATTTTCCGATCACTTTTGAAAATCATCCCCTCTCTCTGCCGTGCAAAGCTAATAGCTATTGTGGTGAAAAAACTTTGACAGGATTGAGTTTTATCGTTTTCAAAGACAAAGGTATTGTAATAAATATATAGAAAATAATAAATATAAATATGAAATAAATAAATATATATATATATGGATTTAGAATTACATGCATTAAATGCAAGTATTTTGATATTAAACAAGTCATCTAATAGTACTGTACAGCATACACACACACACACACATATAAATATATATATATATATATATAAATACCCTGCAGCCTTGTAAAGTATTTTAATAAATAGCATTAATTATTTTAGATTCTGAGCGGATTCTAATACACTTTGACATCAGTCCGAGTCCGAGCTGAATGTTATTTAATTCGCAATGGCGATTAAACAATTTCTTCAGCATTGCTGGCAGCTGAGGAGGAGTAGACCTATATTTTTGTGGTTTTAGCTACCCATCCGAGGGGGAGGAGGCCAGAGGAGGTAAATGCCCTCCCAATACCTGTACAATTGATTATTGCTTACTGGTAGTCAGTGGCTATTGTGCACCACCTATAATTTTGAAAAATACAAAATATTATAAGGCATAATAATATACATATGATTTATATTTATTGACCATAGTGACATTAGATATATTATGCGTTACTACCTTGTTTAATGTATACCTGTAGCCTATATATATATATATATATATATATACACACTATTATACGGGTTACCAACTTATGCCGCAACCGAGGCGTAGATCGCAGTTGTGACAACAGCGCCGACCTGCGCGGTGCGGTGACTTCTATGACGAATATTTACGACGGCGCGCAACGAAATGTGGTCCAATTGCGCATGCGCATTTAACTGTTTCATTTCCGCTACTTTCATAATTCGTTTAATAATATATTGGATAGTGGTGCACAAACGAGTTGTGTTCCGTCCACGTGCGGCGAGTGAGTCTCCCGGCTGCGACGCGTAAATATCACGGCCACCCGCACGAATATAGTCTGTATACGGGTACGCGGTGGTATTTTTATTCTATCTTCACTGATATATATATCAATAGTCCGAATTGTCTTATATATAATTTATCATAATATCCTAATGTCTTGTTGGTTTTGTTGGCCTTTTTAGTTTATTAATTTCAAAACAATATAGATACCTACGTGTTTTTATTAACGTAAAAATGCATACCTAGTGTGTAAGTGTGTTATTAGAATATGAAATTTAATTAAAATGTTTAAAAAAAATTCAGTTAGATTTCTCCTAGGTTTTCTCACAAAACCACATTTTTGATCGTTGCAGCAAAAGATCGTGATTGAAAACGGAGATAGGCCAAAACCTAAATTAACTATTGTAAAGAAATCGAAATACAAAGATAAAATAATGATAAAATAATAAAATGAGTTTTAATACGGAGTTGTGCGAAAAAAATTATTGGATCTGTGGTTGCGATGTAACTAATAAGTTAGTTTTCCGCGTTTTCGAGGAAACTAGTATAGGTCGGTAAAATAAGTACAATATTGGTTTTGCTTTATTTGATTCATGTTATAATAACATATTCGAAATGTGCACCATCGACTATTTTATTTACGGGCTACCACTGCTGGTAGTTTATAACGTATAAATATTCAAATTTATTTAAGTCCCCGCTGATATTTATCCTATGAGCGTTAAACGTTGAAATATTGAAAATTAAATATACAATGAAATATTATGATACATTCAATTTTAAATATTAATTAAATTTTTATTATTAAATATATTACTATTAATGTTATATTAAATATTTAAGATTGCAAAATGTTTATTGAGATATGAAATAATTATATAAATTTCCAAAACTTTTCACGTTTCATATAATATATAATAAGCTATGAGGATTTTAACAGGATTATAATTTACAATATACTCGCGTATTATATTTGTTATAGGCATAAACACTATTTGATGTTATAAAAAGTTCGGTTAGGTTCGTTACTAAAAGCTTATAAGTATTTCTAGAATTAATATAAATTCTTTGTATGCTTATATATTATATACTTATATAAAACTACGTGTATTTAAATTTCACTTGTAAAGTTCAATATGGCAAGGAATATTTTAAAAGTATATAAATTATTTTCGTCAATATTTTCATCACTTCTCTGTACGATACAACGTCATGATTTATGTGATAAAAATGTAAACAATAATTTTCAGAAAAATGTATTATTATTTTTAATGAAATGACTTTTGGGTTGATTTTAAATAATAATGACATATCGGATTGTATTTTTAAAAAACTTCCCGGAGAAAATTTGCCGAATATCTAAATACAGATATTATTAGTCATTAACCGAATAAGAAATATAAATGTATAAAATACTAATGGTCGTTATTAATATTACGAAGACAAGTATGAATAAAACACATCATGGAACCACACAAGTTTATATGAATGCCACAAATATATTAAATTTTTTAATCGTTGTAAATTATTGTACTTACATATAAGCATTATATTCTGTTATTAACATAAGAATGAAATATGAGTGGTGCGGTACACGAAAATCAGTATACGACTGAAAGATTTCAAAATTAAGGTGAAATTAATGTTTAATCATCTTACATACCAGCACCACAGGTTCCAGAAACAAGCTTTTTCAGAATATACGAGTATATATTGTCTACCAAACAACGTATATGTAATATATAACCTTAGTGTTCTATATCCCATATTTAATTATAATAATAATTATTGTTCGTGATACGCTATTATGGAATAAATAGAACAATAATGGGGATTTAATTCAAAATACTTCAGACATTAATTTACAACGTACTCGTATACTCGCATATTATGTATAATCATTTTTGTATATGATTTATTCAGCTTGAAATTTTCGGATCATTGCAGTACGGTACGGGATATTATTAAGAAATTTACGTTTCACAATAAAATATGCGTAGTTTGTTCAACTGTTGTAGAAAATATAATATAATGCAATTTGATAACGAATTTTAATTTTTTTATAACAGTCGAATAAATCGTATTCGATGTTCTTAGGTTTATAAATGTTTATTACAAATTAAAAAACTTTTGGTCCTGGTCCAATATACGATCTACTCACTGGCACTATCCACTATATAAGTTAAGCCAGTGTTTTCAAATATTATAAGGATAATGATATATTATGTACCCACTAACCTACTGATAAAATATGATTATTTAAATACATATATATATATATGTATTATATTTATATATATATTATATATCCAACAGTTGTGACCCAAACTCAATGAATTATTACCAAAACTTTGTTGGCCCCCTCCCACCACAAGACAATTTGCAAACTACCGAAACATGATATAGCGGGCAAATTGCGAGCACAAAACGCCGTATTAAAACAAATGGTCGTTTCTTCGCTATTGTCTCCATGGGACTACGACAGTGGAATTATACTTGTTCGAGGTAAAGACATCAGGGCCTGGTTTTAAAATGTCACCAATGAGATGATTTTGTAGAACTGACGATATAATATATATTTTAAATTTATATCAAAATACCTTAGACATTAACTCTAAATTATGGGTTAACATAAAAAAAATATTCATATAATGGATGTATTCGATTGAACTGAATATTAAACGAATAAATATAATATTTCTAGTCCAATGATTTCAAAATGTTTAGTAGATGTGATTTAATTTGATTTGATTAACATTTTGATTATTTTTTTTATTTATCACGTTATATACTAAATAGGTACGTTTATATTGTACTATTTTCACTTTATTCGCCATAAAAGTCTACAATTGATTTTCAATCAAATGCATTTCTATTAGACTACTTTTTTGTTTTGAAAATGTATTATTTATACATTTTTAATTATAATGTCATATATCCACGCGCAAAAGAAGATCGGAATTTTTTCGATATTCTTTTAAACTTTAGATAATTTAACATGATATTGTTGTTATAAAACCAAAAGCGTATGCGAGTTTAAAATTAAAAAAATATGATTGTATTAATAAAATTATCCATTAGCGATATCACAGAAAGTTTTTAATGATCGTTTAAAATATACGACTAAATTTTCTGAAACGTGTATTCAATGTTATATAAGTAGTCACAATTAATTGGTAACTACTTCAAGTATGGAGAAATATTTGAAAAGTGCATGTGTATTTCTGAAATGTTTTTAGGTCAATGTTTCCTACGGTATTTAAAAAAAATCAATTATCCTTTCAAATATAAATATTTTTTAACCTTACACTATGATAATGTTTGTTAAAAATGAAAAAGCAAAAACAATTTACATTGTGTACTAAACATTTACCCTTAAAACACCTTGCAAGGCCTTTTTATCCATTGTTTTTTTTTCACATAACACATTTTTCTCATTTTGATAGAGGTATTTTGTAAAATGTCGCAAACCTAATGTGAAATGGTTTTAACAGCGAACAACGATGATCGGTTAGCGTTAGCATCTTATAAGCATTTTTTCTTTTAACACCTTTGTTGTGTATATACTTGCGTGTGTATGTGTGTGTAAATATATACATGTATATTGTATATATATTTGCATAATGCCTTTATAGGGTAGAATATTTATGGATTCTCTGATAAATGATGTGACGTATTTAGTTATAAATGAAAATTGTGAAGTTTTTCGTAAAACATTTTCGCGAGAAATGAGAATTAATTTTTGATAGTAAAAAAAAAAAAAAAAAAAAAAAAAAAATAATAATAATAACAAGAACCATTGATATTGAACATAAAATAAAAAAATTTACATTTTAACATAATTAAATTAAAGAAAAAATAATTCGAAAGAGTTATTTCATGATTGTGTATTCATAATCGAAAAATGTTAATGCCCAGGATCACAATAAATATTTAATCGGTAAATTAAATTTTTCACTAATTTGGCATCAATTATAGTAATACCGGTATTTGTTCATCCCATTTAGATTACATCAAGCGTATATCTCGGAAAATACTAGGTCATTACTATATACTACATGACTATAACCGAGGCTCAGATCAATATTTTCCAATGGGCACGTTTGCATAGCAAATATATCGACTCGATGGGTTATTTTCATGTGTATTTTTTCTTCAATGTATTCATTTTGTACACGTTATTTATTTTTTTACACGTGCATAGCTGATAGATATGCACGTTTTACGATGCAATAAGTGACCGGGATTAAATTGTAGAACCAAAGCAGATGTATTGTGATTAAATATTTTACGAATATTAAAAAGATATGTAATTAAAACAGTTATTTGAGTGCCTAAGAAGTACTAGGAGTACTATATTACTATAAATACGTGATTATTCATTTCAATTTTATTTCGTTTAATTGCGTACTGAATAATATAATGTGATCTCTAGTTTAAATCTTGGTGCCTATACTCACTGTTATAAGTCCTTAATTGAGTACACAGCAATTGATATTATACTGCACACTATTTTTCTTATTAATTTAGGGCCACAGAGAAAGTGTAGAAAACGAGCCTAGTGAATATCACACCGAAATAATACCGATATAGACCGGTTCAGTTAATTGAAAACTTTACTTATTATAATGCATTTAATCTCATTTACTAACACATATTTGAAATATTCTAATACTTTTAAGTTTACACAATGTAACATACGTGTTCTAGAATCACAGTTGTAATATTATATTAACCGTTTTATACCATTGATTTTTTAAATGTAAAACATATTCTATTAAATTTCCCATATAGGATATAAGTAGGTGTTTACATATAATATAAAGTGAGCATTTATAAAATAAATACAATAATAATTATGTCGGATATAATGTAAAACAAAGGAAATATATTTATTATTATTATTATTATTATTCAAATGTACATAAAATTTATGTCGGCTTTATATGACCGACGAACGGTTTCGTTTTATTTGATACTCTTCTTTTAATTTAGAGCAATATATAAGCTTTAAAATTTTTAATTACATTGAATAAAGAATAAAGTTCATATATATATATATATATATACATTTTATTAAAAAAATCTAACGGTATATAATATATGTATAAAATTTAATGTTTATTTGGAACAATAACGGATATAAAAGTGTTTTATACTAATCGTTAAAAATAGCAATTATAGGTTTCAACGAGTGCATATAATATAACAGTTGACAGAGCTTATTGGCAGAAGTCTGAATAATTGTGATTAAAAAACGTATTTCACTAGTTATGAAAATAATATTCAGTCATAAAATATTGGTTTGTTTTGTTCATTCCCAAAATATTATTCCATTAACATTTTTTGTTTTTAATTTCAAATTGTTATAATATATAAGTATAAAACTATACTTTAGTTAATTTTGGTTCGTGTTATGATCAAACAAATGTTATATATATATTTCATGTATCCATCAACTCATATTCTGTTAGCAGTTTTCGGTATTATCGAATTATTTTAAATATTACATATAAATGTTATATTTTCATCTGACTTGACTGAGTATAATTATGAATACCCTTCTAAATAATAAATCAGTTTACTTCTTAATCAAACTGCATACATTACATCTTAATTTTTAATGGTATATTTACATTTTAAATTGAATAAACACTTTAACATGGAGTAAGTTAAATTGGAAATTATAATGAAATAATATACAGCCCAAGCAAAACACATTTCATTTGATGAATTTTAAAATAAAATAAAATATAAAATATTTAAGAAACTGTATATTATATTTATATTAAATTTATTTTTAATATTTATATTGTTTCCCAAGAACTATAGGAATTAGGAGATAGAAATACAATAAAAATATATAGATATATTATTTCGAGAAAAAGTGTTAACAACATAGAAGATATACTCGTACAAATATCGCAGTATGTAACAATTTATATATAAGAAGAATGTTATGTTATATTTTTGGATTGAAAAGTATCGGATAATAAATTTGATATTGAATTTATTGTATGAGATCATAATAAAGTTTTTAAACTAGTTACATTATAAGTATAATAATTAGTTAGATAATGAAACATATTTTGGGGGGATTTGTCAGGGAAACCATATTTATATAAAAACAATGGGTAGATGAAGATTAAACCTAGGAAATAATCTACTTTGAGATCAGTAAGTTAATGAAAATTTTTTTTTGTTTTTTTCAAAAACCATTAGGGGCAAACAAAGACAAAAACTTCAAGATGGCGTCTCATGAGAAATCTCCGATGATTGTGGTATTTTCATTTTCACTAGGTCAAAAATATTGAATTTCGAGTAAATATTTAGAGATTTAATTACAAAAACGATGAAACTCTAGCTTATCATATAAATGTTCAAAATACCCGGAAATAATATCGGGCTTTTACGTTTTCTTAAATTGTAACTTACGTTTTGTAATGTATCATATTTATTTAATCGAGTTTTTCGTATTGTACAGTATAATATCGCATTTCTCCACGTTTAATATATTTCCATATTTCATTTTATTATTGTATAATCGACGGATACAATCATAATTGTATTATTGTTTTACGAAATATGAGGAATAGTATTATATAGTAATTTAAATTTAAATTTTTAAATTACAGTATCCATATAATGGATTTGTGTATACAGACTATAATAAATGCGTAGTATAACGAGTTTTGAACAAAAGAGTAAAATGTACCAAAAAACTGTATATACAATTATCACTAGTCGTTTAATTATTTCACGTTACTATTGAACGGCAATAAAATATCAATTTATGCAAACTATATAGATTGTTAATTAGAATCGGTGTTTTACGAAATTTTAAAAAGTCATTAAAAAGTTTCCGCCTAAAATGGACTGCATTGTTCGGAAAAAATGATAACATAATTATATTACTGCACATCACAAAGAGTTCTTTACATCGTTACTACGGTTCAAATACAATATATTATCTCTATAAAACGAGACGGTTTGCGGTGATAAAATCGCTTGTGGTGAATTAAAAATAATAAAAAAAAAAAACATCATTGAATTATGTATTTATGGTATTTATTTAGTGTTTTTTTCACGAATTTTCTATATTTTGATATCGATTTAACGTTTTTCATTTAAATGCCACGTGCTGTTTATTGAAAATATTTATTACTTTCTGGTATTTTTTTTTTTTTTTTAATCTAAAATGAAATGATAAAATTGACATTTATATATTACTCATATACCTATAATGATATAACAATTTATTCCCTATATTTTGTTTGGTGAAAAATATACTATAATTAGTGAAAGGGTAATGTTGAGGGGGGGGGTCTGTGACGTGACAATCGCTCCCTCTTTAGAGTTTATTTTATCCTATTTAAGAAGTACAAAGTTGATTTTGAATAGGGATTAGCACTTTATTTCTCAACTATCCCTATTCGTCCCCCTCTTAAATGAGCTTCAAATCCGCCCTAAATTAGAATATTACAAATAGAGCATATAGAATTTTGTTTAATAATTAAAGAATGGATAATGTATAAGCTATACGTTAAGTTTTGTGAATTCAGATATTTTTACTGTAATATTATATTGGTCGAAAAATAATTTTTTTTTCTGTAGGCTGAAGAATTAGGTAAACCATCTACGTAAATTAAAGTTTTTGGAAATTAAATTGTAATGAAATCAAACCAATACGTTTTTGAAATATTTCATAAATAACATAGAAAATGGTGAAATTCGACGAGTACAAAAATATTCGTCCAGCTAATGGCAGTAGATTAGTCTTGCCAGACGATTAAAGTATTTACGAGATTATATGTTTATATTTCGGATTATTCTCATGGGACTCTGAACATTTAAATTTATTATATTATATGTACCTGAAAGGTTTACTATGAAAAATAAGTTAAAATTCAGAAAAAAATGCTATTTATTTTAAAACACATCATATTGCTTGAAAATTTTCATTAAATCTGTAAACACCATTAAAAATATTAAATTATGTGTGATTTTATTCGTTCACCGCCGATTGCGACCGACGATTGTTAATTTAATTAGTGTTATAATTATGTTTTACGGGGAATCATTAAAATGAAAATCAGTTTTTCTTCGAAATCCTGGTTGATTAAAAACAACGCCTCGTCAAGATCGCGACTTTTCAAATAGACATTTTACGTTAAAAAAAAAAAATAATAAAAATCATCGAGGTGAAACTTTCGTTAAATTTTCAGAGCCGAGAAACGTCCAGTCATTATGCGTTTTAATAAAAAACGAAACTCGGCGAATTCTTCATTTTGGTTTGTACGGTTTGTATAAAAAATAATATTTCATAGTTGAAATAATTATATAGGCAGGTAATTAAATAAATGGCGACCAGTTTTTATTTTTGTCCCGCCGCATGGAAGCACGTTAATTGCCTATCCATTACTCCGTGTTACATTTTTGTAAATAATTTAATATAATTTATATATTTGTTTACAGTATCTATATATATATTATCAAATATATTATCACAGAGGCACCTTCGAGGGGGATGGTAGAACACTTTATGCCTTTCTTTTTCAAAATTCGTTATACTTTCAATTTTCAAAACGGATTTTGGATGTAATCGATTTTTTTACGTTAATCCATTAAACCAACAAATCCGATAAATGATGGCTTAACAAAAAACCGATTAAGGGTGTCAAACTATCCATATTTTGCTGTTGTAGTTAATTCTTGTTAAATTAAAAGATAATATTATATAGTTACTGATATATTACATATATTTTTATATAGTATTTAGACTTTAGGGTATAATATCATATTTCAAAATTAAACATGTATTATGTCCCCGATGATTTCCCTCTTTAGTAATAAATGTTTAGTGACGCCACAAAAGGAGATAAAAAATATGATTTTTCTGTATTGAGATAGAATATTTTAAAGTAATAATTCAAATTTACCAAATAATTTTAACAACACATGAAAAAAATGTATAAATTATATACGAAGTGAAAATAGTAAAGAAATAAAATATAAAACGTGTTAAAAATAATTTAGAACCTATTAATAACATTTGGAATATAGATAAATCATAAATTCTTAATCATTGCCACGATTAAAGTTTTCACTCAACTGACTGCAGTACGTACATTTTATAGTTTTATACACAGCTATTATTATCATACATACTCGAAAAATGGTGGCTTGCAGAATATGAATAATCGTATTATTTTAAAAGTACTGTAAAGTGTTAATGATTTATACAGTGAACGACTCAAATATTTTAATATATAAATAATATAATCATAATAATAATTAACAATAGTAAAAGTAATTAAAATTTTCGACAATAATGTAAAAAAAAAAACACAGTTAAAACAAAATTTTAGCAAAATATTATATCCATTAACAGCGTCTCTCCTCTGCAGAAAAGGAAGTCAACACAACTAACTGTACATATTATATTTAAATTAAAAATAATGGAAATCCATCATTTGCCCCTAAAAATATTGGAATATACAAATAAAATATGTATTGTCATAAAAGAAAAATTTTAATATAATTTACATTTACACTACTATTTTTAATTTCTTACATAAATTATTTAAAATAGAGAAATATATATTTTATGAATGTTTTTGGAAATATCCTTTTTTTGAAATTATTTTAAGATTAACTTTTGAAATCCTAACGGGAATCTCTACATTTGCAAACCAAAAATTGATCTTAGTAGTCTAAAATTTTTGCATAATAGACATTTAATATTTGAAAAGTACAATATTTTTTGGAAATTTAATATTAAACTTTACCGACTACTATACAAATATAAAAATCAAAAACTTAAATCTGCTCTAACGTTATCAATTTATACTCAATTTTAATATATATATTTTTTATTGAATAGTGAAACATGGTAACTTTTTTAATTTTAGAAGATTTACAGTCAAATTTTGATCATACAGACTAAGAAGGAATCTTCTGTAATAATGACAAGCAATTCTAGACCTAGAATATTGTCTCTCCGTATAACTTGTTAAGTCAAAGTATTTACAAAAAACACAAAACATCTAATTATTACCGATGTGTTAAGATATACTACTACTAACTAGAGCAATATTAATACTATTTAATAAGTTAATTTTCTTCGTGTCACAATTTTCGAATAAACCTAAATCAGTTTTTTATTTTATTAATTATGCGTACGATAAAGTTACTGTAATATGAAATAAAAGTGACTGTGGTCTCTATATATATGTAGTACCTATTTTGTTTAACTAACTACTTTAATAATAACACCTTTGTCAAATGTTATTGTCTATATTTTTTTATATACATTTGAGTAAATATTGCATACATTTCGTAGATAATATATATAAAAGTAGTATAATAATATATAGTTTTACATTTTATTGTTAAATTATTATTATTTTTGGATTCTGAGCGATGACGGATAGTGAAAATGCTTATAAAACTGCATGCACTACGTTTATAGATTTCGTCGTTTTCTTTATAATATATTTTTCGAACTTGGCCATTTGAAATAAACTAAGTCTTCATTTAAAATTTAATCAGATGCCTTAAAGGGTTATATAGATATAATAAATGGAAATCATATACTAAATTGACTATCATAGGTGTTTTCTTATAAATATTTAAATACATCGACATAAAAATTATATTATTATTATTATATTTACATTTTTTATTATTTCTATCAATATTCAATACAGATTAAACTTCTTAGAGTTTGCAAATATTAATATTAATAATTCCATTATTATATAAGACTTTTTTTTACACAAAACTATGTCATTTACACCATTTTAGTACTTAATACTTTTTAAATATAATTTCAAATATTATATTTTTATGAAAATTTAACTAGATGAAGTTGAATTTATTTTAAATTTATAGAGGTACATAAAACACAAATGTAAAAATAAAATAATACAATTTTTTTTATTGAATATTTTTTTGTAACGAGAAAAGAGAAAGTTTCTGTTATCCATACATTTCTGGTGGTACATCTATTCTTTTAAATATAGAATTTCAGGTTTGTGTGCTTGCTTATCACGAGTTAACGTTTGATTTGTTTTGAGTTGATCATTATTGTATTAATTGTGAGTTGGTTATCCGTAACTTAATAACAGACTGGAGTTAGGTATATATATATTTACGGATAGCTTTTTTAGATTTTGAGTGTAGCAATGAGGATTGTATTATTTTACAATATTATGTGTTTTATTATATTCTTGTATCCGTACACTCTTCGGAGTAGAAAGAATCGAGTATAGTTTAGAGAGGTCATTTTTTCCATTTTCACTTTCACTGTAGTTTTTCTATTGTAAAAATAAAACAATAGTGAGTGTTTTTTTTACAATGAGCACACTACTCATGACATAACTTAAAATAACAACATGATTGATTGTAACCTTAATGTTTTGGATTGGACCACTTGAATTATATTGCCACGCATGACATTGCATTTAAAATAATAAAATTTACTATTTAATAGTAATATATATCATTACTGATGTTTCTGTTAATTTTTCTTAACAGTGCACATTCCCGGCTAAAATACGTTATATTATATAGGCATAAATATATATTATTTAAACGTACCTATCGAGAAATTTTAATCTCCGGTATCTTCGTCGGTATTTTTACGGAATACTTGAGAATTCCAAGTTGGCTTTCGGTCTAATGTTACTTCTAGGTATTTGATTTAGAGTAAATGTAATAAGTATATCTTTATGGCCGTGGTTAAGAAGATCTGGTAGGAATCGAGCGACGTGGAGGTGTTGTATATAAATGTATGATTGCAAAGCTTTTAGGGGGTTTTAGAACTACTTTTCCATTTAATTGTTCGACCATGAATACAATTTAAATATATTTGAATAAGAACCACGAGCATTTAATACACTATCGGACGCACGAATAATAAACCGTCAAAGATTTTCGTCGTGTTTTCTTCGTAAATACAGCTTACTTGCTTGACTTAATGTAGTCACTGTAGTCATCATCGGTGTCTGCAATTCAAATTCTTAAGTATCAGATTTATGAAAATATACTGAAGTGCCGGTTAAGCTGTGTATAATTTACTACCATCGAAATGGATGGCCGATTTTGCACTCGATGTAATAAGTCTTACTATGACCGGCCAACGTAAAGTGATTATAACGAAATCCTTATATTAACAGGTTTACTAAATTACTACTATTTGATATAATATAATCACGCCAATAAATCGGCAAATTCTTGACGATCGATAAATAATACTCGTACTGCGGTAACAATACAGATTTATTGCTGTCCTTACTAGAATTTTCATCAATGTAAAATGTAAATCGACGATGAGCAAGTTTTTAAAAGTACGTACATCGAAAAATACGAATTAGAAGTTCATCAGTAGAGTAAACATTTTTTAAATCAAATTTCGTATTATTATCACGAGAACTAAAAATTACATTATATTAAATGTAACTTTATACATTTTTAAATGCGGTTGTTAAGAGGACGTCACACACCCGATTTTCCATGGGTTTTGCATGGACAATTATTATGAATTAAAAAAATAAAGTAAAATGAAAACCCAAAAATTTAAAAATATTTGAATATATTTTCAAAGCGATTCATAAATAGTTTTGTGTCAATAGAATAATAAAAATTAAATGAAAAATAAAGTATAAGAAAAAAATCTAGCGACTAATAGAGCCTTTTTTGATATAATATGCGGTTTTTACACGTTTTATGAGTCGATAAAAAAAAAAAAAAAAAAAAAAAAAACAAAAATCCATCAGTATATAATACTGTACTATACGGTACAAAACGTATTATTATAGAAAATATAAATTGTAAAACTGTCAAACAATATTTATTGATGTATTCCATTAAAATTTTTTTACAGTATATGTTTTATTTTCATCGTTGTTTCTCCACAGATAAGTACTTAATTAATTAAATAAATGTGTAATATTATTGTAGTTTTAACGGAGTTGATTTGATAATTATTATTATTAAATTATATGCATGCTTAGAAAATTTTTATATTCTACTAAAAGTTTTGTAAATTGGATTTAAATAATTTTAGCGTGTATATACAATTTATCTAAAGTTTGTATGGACTTTAAAAGTATTTTTAATCAACATAAACTTTAATTTTTACATATTATTGTACGATTATAACATATTTCACCACGTTTGCTGGCAAATCGTTAATATTTTTATTTTATGTACCCGTTTGTAGTAGGTATATATATATAGGTACGCGGGAGATTTTTTTTTTATAATGAGCCAAGTATAAATAATTTTGTTAAATTAATTTGACAAAGTATTTCGTGCACTCAAGTTATAGTTTTTCATAGTTTTAAAATTTTTTTATTCCTTTCAATTATTTGATATTAAACTATATAAAATTTTAATTTCCAAATGGCAACTTATAATTTAAATTATAAACCCTAAATGTATATATTTTAATGAGAATTTACATGTTTTGATTTTTAAATCCGATAAATATTTTCCGAGTAATAGCATTTAAATTTAAAATTTGGAGGAATGAAGAAATACTGTAGTGTTTTGAACATACTATGTGTGCTATTATAATACTTCTCCACTCCACCAAGTTTCAAATTTAAATGTATATTACTCGGGAATATTTATCGGGTTCAAAAAATCAAAACTTTAAAATCATTTTAAAAATATTTTCTTTAAGAATTTATAATATAAGTCACAGATTTCCATTGGAAAATTGAAAGTTGTCATAATTTCAAAATATAATGATTGAGAATAAAAATTATGAAAAAATATTGAATATTGAGTGTACAAGTAACTTTTTTAAAACAATTTTCATTTATGTATACAATTATTTAGGATTCTCGAGATAGTATGATAAAATATTACCTTGAATAAGTATATTTCATTTATAATTATTTTAATCTTGTGCAAATGTATAATTATTGATGTATTTTTTATGTAATATTTTAAAGTTGTCTATATTTTCGAAATTAATTTACTATAACTTTAATAAAGATAAATTTATTCAAGAGAATAAAATATATTACGGTATGATGAAAATACTTTTAAATATATTGTAATACTCTTACGTACTTAAATATGATAAAGTTATCCGGAGACTTTCATGATTAAAACGGAGGAATTCAATGAGATTTATTTTCGTTAAACTCTTAAAATACACTACCGTCAGAACCTAAATATTTTATAAAATCTTACGGCAAATTTTTCAACAAAAATGTCATCTTATATACTTCTACTACCTAAAAATTCAAAAAACTACACGATTATGAGTTAATAATAATTGTAGTGCTGTGTATTTTTTGTTATTCGTATTTATCTTAAATTACCATATTCATATATGCAGATTACCGAGTGCCTAGTATACAATAGTTATTGATAATATGTTTCAATAAGTAGTGAAATAAAGCCTAATTAAAAAACAAAAATGTTTATATATTTTTGCATTTATTGCAATTTTCCGATTAACTTTTATAATTTGTCGAATTTTTCATATTTTTACATATTTTAGAAAGAATTCAAAATGTGTCAGTGTCCCCGGAATTCAATAATATTATAATTGGTTCTAGTAACGCAGAATCGTTACGTATTCATATTTATATACCTATTATTATTATTATTTTTTTTATATTTTAGATAAATCATATAATTTATTGATAAGGGCGATAAATTTATCTTTATGTCATACATTTTCAATTATTTTAATTATTTACGATTAATTAATGAGATACTTCGTTTAGCGTTTGGCTTTGATCATACTATATAATATTATATAGGTAGTGTGATCGAGTAAATTATTATAGTGTACATTTTATGGTCAAGTGAAAGTTTTTAATATTTTTACCATAAGCATTGAACTATATATATACCTAATATTAACATAGTAAGTATTTAGTTTTGTTAAATATTCAGATTTTTGTATATAATATATATAAATATATTGTGTAGTATATGGTGTGTGTGTGTGCTTTGTGTATATATATATATGTGTGTGTGTGTATGTTTGTGTGTACACGTATATAACGATAATATATGCCAACTCGATGTAAATTAGAACAACGCTATTCCAGTCAGGCTTGAAATTACAACTTACGTTTCATGTTCGTAATTTGCAAAAAACTTCATTTAATACAAAAATAATTCGGCAGGAGGTACCTGCAAGAGACCTTCGAGGGCGAGATAAAATATTTGTATTTTATTTTTATATATTGCGTTGAGCTGTCGCGCGTGTATTAATGATGTATGTGTTTTTGTATACAATTTTAATTGCGTTATTGCCTTGGGTTTTTTTTCCAATTTTTTAGAAATTTTAATAGCGTTTTATTAATTTGTGTCGCCGTACACGTCAATATTCGATAAATTGACGCGCAAGATAATGTTGACGTCCAACGGGCTCGATAACCGCTATCAGGATTAAGACCGGACAAGGACTTCGCATCAAGATAGATATTGAATTTTTCGTGTAGGCCGGAGTACATATTTTACCAGGGTTGGTTCATATTATTTTTTTCCCTGTGTGAAATTTCATTTTATTTTGTGGTCTAACCAAAGTTGTGTTTGTGTGTGTGTGTAGAATAGTAGTAGAAGTTTTTGCCTACATTTTTTTTCCCCCGTGAGTTTAGGGAAACATTTTACCGTACGTGTATGAAATACATTTTTCGAGGTTTTTTGCCCCATGTTTCTCGTGTAAAAGAAACCTATATTTTCGTGTATGATTAATAAAATTCCAAGTGCCTTAAATAGGTATATTTTTTCACGTATGTAAGCACCTTTGTCTTTACCAAAACCTTTTTGTGTGTTTTTCGCCGTGGAAAATTTTTTTTCTTTATGTGTAAACAATTTTCATATATTTACATTTTTGCCGCTGCAACTAGATAAAACTTTTTTTTTTTTTCCAAAAACTTGATTTTATAAGAAAAGGAATTTTCTTACGTTTATTTTATCATATTTTAGAGATAATGTAGGTAGAGGCAGATATTTTAGATTGAGAACACCAGAAAAACATATAGAGATAGATCAGAAGATAACCACGAAAATTTCTTAAATATTATAAATAAAAATGTATTAGAACTTTTGTGTTTTGTAAAAGCTTTAAATGGTATTTAAATAAAAATATTGAAGATTCAAAAGAAAAACTAGACAACAATAATTGTAATATTTGGTAAAATTGTATAGAAATATCTAATGAATATAATAAAAGGAATTTAACAAAATAAATATAATTCATAAATCATGGAAATAACAAAATAATGTAATATTAATTTTAATAAATTGAAAAATTGTATAAAATTAATTTCAAGTTTATTTACCTAAAAAAAAAAAAAACAATCAATAATAGTTAAATTTTAATTATGAAAAGACGGAAAATCTACAACTATGAACAAACAAATTATTTATGGAATAAATGTAACGAAATTTGAGTATCATAAAAAATATAATACCAACAGTATTTATGAAAAACATTGACGTAAATAGATCAATTTTAATAGATTTTAATTTCGTATATGTAGCAATATATTATTTAAGACACATAATATATTCAGTTATAGAACGAATGACAGAAGTTTTCCATTTAAAAATTAAGGACAAATGTATATTACCTATATTATTACATTATATTATATTTATAATATTTATTATATTATTACAAAAAACTATTGTATTATATGAATACATTTATAAAACACTACAAAATTGAAGATTATTTTTGCATACAAATAAAAAAACTAAACTAATCGTACTTAAAATATGTTGAGGCTTAGATAAAAAATACTGGAATAGTATTTCAAAACACTTTCTTTATTTAATTAAATGATTAAATTTACTTTCCAAAATCCACAAATGAAAATACGAGTAATAATATTAATGGCATGCATATTTTGTAAGTTTTTAGCATAAAAAGTTTACAGATAATAACATAAATTAGTTGAAAATTACTATACATATTAAAATATAGGGTTGGGTCATTTGCTTATTAATCGTGTTAAAATAAAATTGTGTTCAAAAATAATTTAAGAAATATATTCATAGTTTATGTATATAGTATTATAAAAATATGTGATACGTTTAGTGTTAAAAATGTATTTACAAAACATGGAATAATGCAATTTTACCGTAATTAAAATATAATATATTAGAAAGTATAATTAATTATTGTTTAAATATTTGGACATTATCTACACAAAATGAACAACATAATTATTGTTTTATATTTAGATAGAGTACCTTCCAGGTATGTAAGTATAATATAGTAGTGTAATACAGCTGTAAGACTTGGAAATTTAAAGAAGAAAATATAATCTTTCGAATACGCTCGATTTTCAAAATATCCCTTTGTAAAACTCGTTTTCGTCTTCGGGTTCTCAATGATGAAATTCCAATCCTACAGAGTTCTTTTTCCTCGTCCTGTATTACAATTACGGTTTCTCGATACCCATTTGATCGACACCGGTGGTCCGGGCTATCTTTGTATTCAGTAAATGATATTTCAGGACCAAGGAAATATATCATCGTCGTTATCGTCGAAACATACACAAAACGTTTCTCTGTCCCGACCATTATTCTCGAATCAGGGATGCCATTGCTATTTAGACTTGTCCGTATTCCGACGACGTAAAAACAATATGGAAGTGTGTCGTGGCTTATATATATATACATAAAATAGGCTGTATATATATAAACCTAAGAGGACTATTTGACAAACGTAAATAAATACGGTTCGGATTAATGATATAGAAAAATTTAAAATATCTTTTATAAAAATTATTTATGCAATACATTAATTATTCACTACGACTATCATAAAATAATAGAATAATATTAAAATATATTGATTGTATTATATAGATTTATTTACGTACTATTAATTTATTAATTTCAACATGTACCTAAATATTTTGTATTCTTCAATATTATGGCAATCGGCAATTCAACCTATATGATAATAATCCTCTAAAAATGAATACACACATGCTTGTTTTAATTTATTTCGCGGCTACTGTTGTCAAGTACTATCCTGATCACATTTTCTACCAGAAAATAGGTATGTGTATAACAATAATCGGGACAAGTAATCTGATCGATAAATTGTTAAGAGTTAAATAAAAAGAATATCAATAAATAAGCAGCCAGAGAAGTACTTCGCATGTCCGACAGGGTATATAGGTGGAGGATTTTAATCCATCGTGACTTAGGTTCTCGAGCAGAATAGTTTATTATTATTATTTTACGTTTGAAAGCGATAAAAAAATCATTGTGTTCGAAAATTACGACTTTGAGCGGAGCTTCAGTGTAGGTAATTAATATTTTTTTTTTTTGGAAAATCAAAAATTACCTTTCTAATGTACATTTTGAAATGTATTTTAAATATAATACGTTAATTAATCAGTATTTGAATAATTTTACTCGATTTCTGTACAGAATTTGGTGTCACCCATGTAAATAATAAACGATAGGCTAAAATCATAATTTATTATTCTAAATCATATTATATACCTATAGTAAAGTAAAATATTGTAACTATAACAAAAATATAATAGATTACGTACATTTTTGTTTCGTTTAATCGTTTAACCCACGATATCAGTTTTTATTTGCTACAATACATAATAAACTATGTACATACTGGTAATAATGCATTTAATAGACTAACGCTGTATCCTACGTGGTGTCCGAATTGATGTATACGATTTTATAACGATATCGTAAATAGTCAGTCCATCACCAACGATTTCGAGAGTACAAGTATATATATTATTTTTTATTACTATGTCGCTTTCAAAATCACAAATAGCTTTTTTATTAAATTTATCAGAAAGTAGGTAGGTACCTTAAATATATCATTTTAAAATATAAAAAAAAAAAAAACGATAGCCAACACAGCAGATCTATAAAAACCGTTTTATTTCTTGACGAATTCATTAATTTTTTTAAATTATGAATAAAAAACTCTTTTAATTCGAAACATCGATAAGTCGAAGATAATTCCGTTTTCCTTGGACTTGACATATAATCGAGGTTCCACCCTATAAGAAAAATTAAATAAACTAATAATATACATTTTATACGTGTTATTTATAATATAAATTATCCAAAGCACTCAATTTATAAATATAACATCATAATATGATTAATAATAATATCAAACTTCGTTTCCATCGCGTTATCGTATGCGGTGAAAATAAATAATTTTGTTTTTCAAATTTTTGGATTATCGCATTTGCCAACAGTTGTATTATTTTTAATAGACATTATTTTATTTCTCGTTGGATTGTCGTATCGGACGTATTTGACGAACGCCACGTAGGACACAGTGTACACAGTGTAATATTGTTATGTCAGTATTGACGGACCTCCTAGAATGAACTTTTACAGTCGTATCCACTGAACTTACAGTATACAACATAACACCATCGATTGTAATACTTAAACTGTTGTTTACATTACATTCGTCTGCTATTACGCAACTAATTATCCATCAAGTTGACGATGTGCACAATATAACCGCTTGAAGAGAGAAATGTCCAAAAAAAATAACAGAAAAATCGTTAGCAAAATAATAAAATTAAAAATAGTTATACCGAATATGCACGTACATGGTCGGTCATACACCGCATAGACGTTATTTTCCTTAGGTATAGTTATGTACCAATAGTACACGTACGTATGTAAATTCTGTATATATGTATGCATATGAGTACATACACCGTATAATATGTTTTGGTTTTTTCTTCTAACCTGAGAAAACTACTGAAAAATCAAAAACTGCTACGTATGTATGGAGTACCATCTAGAACTGATTTCCAATTGCCAAAGCTTATCTTCGTCTCTTTTTTGGTCGAAAATTTGTACACAGGAAAAATAAATAAACACCATTGTGAAATCAGTAGCTTTTTCGCTTCACTCAAAATCTAAAATAAACCATCTATAAATACTGCGTCCGAACAATACCTATCGATTAAGCGAATGCAGCACCACTGTTTTCCCGTGGATGAACCACGCTTCAGAAAATGTACATTTCCAGAAAACTCAATTATTTTATAAAAAGTTCCATAAAAATTTTAACATCGTTAGGTAATCAACATTTTCATATAGGTAATTTTCAATAAAGTTATTAATAATCGAGTTATAAAACTTTTAAAAATAGAAAAATCCGATAAATTCAAAGTCTTATAGTTCGAATCTCTTTGAAGAATAATTGTACGGTGTTTAAATTTATATAGAATTCATCAAACGCTAAAATAACTCAGTATCTCACAAACACTTTTTGTCTTGTTTTAAATAATTATTTATTAACACTTAACAATATATTAGTGACATAGGACACCTTTTGAAATGATTTTCTCTGAAATGTATTTAAACATTTTTCAATTGTTAGATTTTAATTTTTATTAAAAATATGCCATTTTAAACCAGTTAAAAATGCCCCTACTATCCTCTTAAAATTATAAATCAAAAAAATCATCAAGATTATACAGGCCGGGAGCATAAAATATTATCACGCGCACCCCGCACACCTTATTCCCATATACGCTTTTTCCGACTCGGTCAGTCACCCTGTATCTATTTGTGCTTAAAAACTAATAAGAGAAAAGGGTAACTAAATGTAAAATTGGTAACTCTGGTGCATGGTAATTAAGATTGCGTGTATTGCTGTTGCAAATAATTGAATAATAATAATTTAAGAAATTGACAAATATAAAAATTCACAGCAACACAGAAATAATCTTGACACTAAGCACAAACGTTGGTAATTTAAACAAATAATAATAATAATAATAGTAAAAAATTTATATAGTTAGTTCCCTTGGCTCAATAATAAATAAATAAATAAATATAAATTACAATAATAATGAAAATTTACAATTTGGTGAAGCGCAGACTGGCCAGCTGCTGTACTTATCCTAAATAAATAAATGATTACACACAAAAAAATATAATATAATTCACGGGATTGCACAGCCTTTTATATACGCTAAGAATCGCACTGAATAATAGGTAATTAATTATACCCAAATTCTTGTGACAAAGCCGAAGTTTATTATGACGATCGATGCCTATATTATATTGCTAATTGTTGAAAAATTTTATATGGATTTTTTTTTTTATTAAAGTTATAATAACACACGTTTACCTTGTATTTAATTTTAGTTTATTGGTCTATATAAAGGTCTATATTTATATATAGATTTACAATTATGTAATTATATTTTATTTACAATTGTATTGTCATACATTCCTCTGATAGGGAAAACAATTTACACCAAAATATGGCTGATAATTGATTGATAACTGATGAGTTATATCATTATATGATGATTGAAAATACTTCAATTTTCACAAACTCTAAACTCTTATAAATTTTTTGTATTTTTTTTTAAAATAAAAATACAATTTTTCATTTTTATTTCGAGCACCTAGCAATTTATAGTTAAATTAAAAATATTTTATTTTATGCTTTATAGCTTATAGTGTCAGTTTATATTAACTAATGGTTATAAAAAATAAAATATAAAACTTGAAAATATTGATTAGAACAAAAGTTACAACTTGTATATTATATTGTTCAAGTTGCGTTTTATTCTACCACCAAGCCCGGTTTATTTATTTATTTATTTCCAATTTCGTCAACCCTGCCGCCTTATTCGTACTTCGTTTATTACCGCGGGTCGATCGGATTTCGTTCGTTTTATGGTATGGACATATATACCTATATATAGGACATAGGTTTTAGGTTATAACTTTTGGATCGAATTTCCCATTCATAAATTATTATCATATTATATATTTTTTGCGCATATAGAGAGCGATTAAAATTTTATGTTTCAACTATTTTCTCATATGAATATTCAAAGTTGAAAAACAAACATTTATTATGTATAATGGAGGATTTACAATTTTTTTTTTTTTTTTTTTTTTTGCTATTAAGGGAATTGGAGTACACTATTTTTTTTTTGCGTTTTTAGATTAATAAGGGGAAAATTAGTTTACGTACTTCCCGAAGCCTGCAGATTACTGTTTTGAACATGTATATGAGTTTATAAGTTTTTTCTAGAAAACAATATTTGTTTTTTTTTTAAATTTAACAAACTTTGAAATCAAGATTATTTTAAAAGAAATTATTTAAAAAATAAAATATATTTTTTTCAATTATACAAGTACATTTATATATAGTAAAATTTTAAATGTTAATAATGTTTTCTACACAATCTAGTAAATAGGTTAATATAAAAATGTTGACAAAATTGGAATCGTACCACTGGAAGTACTAGAAAAAAATCTTTATCTTTTAACACTTGTAACAATTTGGGGGGATAATTTAAGAAAAAATTCAAGACATTTTGAGAATTTATAGTATCTCATGCATACTAAAGTTCATATTTACATATAAAAACTAGAAACATTTTTGGTTATCTACTGTAATAGCCTTAAATTCTAACTTAATGAATTACTATTTTTGTTATGTTTAATTTTGGTCCTATAGTAGACAATAAATTGTACAAGAATTTATCTTATTTCTAATAAATAATAATTTTATACAGGCTACTAAATCTATTACCCTTGCACTCGCACTTTGAATATTCCACAAAATATTTATACAGTATTATATAAAATTGTGCACAACAACCCAAACAATCTCAGCATTCACCACATTAAATATTAGTGAAATTCAAATTTTAACTAAATAGTTTTAGTTGTATACATATGTGTAAAGAAAATGGACTTGCGAATAAGTAATTTTAGACCATTATCATTATTTTGCCTATTATTAAAATTGTAGAGGAAAAGTTCGTTAATTTCAAACAAAAATTGTTTTTTGGTATTTTAAAATTTTTTGTTCGATATCTTCAACGAAAAATTAAAATATCAATCGGATAAAAGTGGATTTCATACAAATATACCTTTCTTCACAATAATTATATTTGGTGTTTTATTCTAAAATTACTCAACGTAGCTCATATTATATAGGAAGCACAAAATATTATTATTTTATACTTTACAAAAAAAAATATCATAATAATAATAGTTATTATTATAAAATAATTTCAATTAAACGTAACTTACTTTTTACTCTACTAACTTAACCTTTGAGCAATCAAAAACAACACTTTTTGTGAATTATTTTACAAGCCGGTATTTTATCTACATTTAATTTAATTTAGTTTAACCAGTTAAAAAGTTGATTAAATAATACATGCCCGGTCATGTATAAAAGTATTGTAAAATAAATCAATATTATTTTGAATATTTATAATTTTCAATGTCAATTTGAGCAGAACTTTGGAGGATATAAATTTATAACATTTGAAATTCAAATGAGAACTGTCACTTTTTATACATATTATCACGTAAATAATATTTTAATGAAATTAAGTTGTTGAAAATATTTTTTAATGCATTTAAAAACCCTTATTATTGTAATTTAAAATTTTTTGAAATTGCATGCCGAGTACGAGTTTCGAGTATCCATGCGAGCATAATGCAATTTCTAAAAACTTTAAATCTCTGCCGAGCAAAGAGTTTTAAAATGCATTAAAAAATATTTCTACGCCATTCTCGTTTATAAAGCGGAGGGTGGGGAGGTTGTTTGATTTTCAATAGTTTACGTGCTGAGTAGACGTTTATAAATATGAATCTTTCAAATAAATTAAGTTTATTTTATATTATATAACACATTTTTCCATTTTGAATATTTAGATCAGAATATTGTAGTTATCACTTCCATATTGTTTTATGATGATAATAAATTCAATTTTTTTTTATCGAACTCATGTTAAAACCATCTTTGTCACGGCTATCGTAAAAACTATCCTACTTTTTATGGACTTACGAATGGATGTAATATATCGTTAACGTCGGACAGTTGTTTTAATAAAAAATGAACGAGTTGGTTTTGGGTTTCTAAACGTAAGTTTTGATACCTAATATTCCCGTTGTGCCCGTCCGTCCGTCCGTAGTTACTAGTACATAATATACTCGTATATATATATATACGATTGTTGATTTGATTACCAGAGAGATAGATATTAATTTAGGCGTGCATGAACGATTAATCGGACGAGTACAGTCGGCCGACCGTAGAATTACTCGCGCACAGATCGCTTTTTTTTGTCGGCCAATTTTTTTGGCCGCGCAAGAAACATTTTTCCCCATATTTTCTCCACGATTGCTCGGGAAAGTTCGTGCGTCTTATTCCGAACGTGTGTTATACACATTTCAGGACAGGGTTCGGCTAAAGAAATTAATTTTACTAAGTCTATACCGATTCCCATTGTATTGAATTTACGTTCGGATTCAAAAGAAAAAAAAAAACAAAAAGGGATACCAATAAACCAACGTTCGTGTTAATTCGACGTATTTGCGCATTATTAACAGTCACACAGTCGGTAGACTTTAGACTCGCGATACGATAATATTTGAGTGAGATAACGATTTTACCGACAAGAACGTGTGCCGACTCGGGCCGACTACAATACGGACACACGCGTGAACAATAATATAAAATCATCGTACGTATAACGTAAATAATCGGCAAATTTTGCGATCGCTCATGCGCGCTTTTGCAAATATTACCGTATTCGTCACTAATCGATAATTTAATCGGCCCGTTAAATTTGGTTCACGCGTGCCTATAGCCCATATTCGGTTTATAACATTTTCATTACGTAGCACACTGTCGATTTGCAGATTACTACATGTTACTGGGGACATGGACATTCATCGTTTTAGTCTTACAATATATTTTTAGATTGTCGTTTGGGAGCCAGGAACTTAGCACGCTCGCAGACTGGGCTTGCCCAATTTGTTTAAATCATGTACATATGTTATATTTCACGGTCACTGTACTATACATACTTATTTTATAATTCATTAATATACCTAATATATATTATTCGGACGTACTCGGTATACGTTTTTAATTACTGTTATGACAATAATTATCATCGATATACATTCTTAAAATCATTCCAATCAATTCGCACTGCTACTATACCATAGACTTATAATATATAGACCGCGCGTTGAACTCGATTTGTATATAAAACGTTGAAGCCAACATATGTGCGAGAGAGACAGCCTCTGAAATTACTTTTTCAAAGAGATTATATACAATTTTACAATACTCTCTGACGATAATATGTTGTGATCGTAGATAAAAATATATGGATGGGCTACTCCTATGTTGAATGTGCATGGGGTTGCGGTCCATTTTAAAGAAGAGAGAAGTCACTATTAAAATGTGTTTCTCTTTCTCGCATGGGGTATATTTTAAGGTTATGTTAATGAAATCGTGAAAAAATTATCTATGGTGATAACAGTTGTTTTCAAATATTGATAATGTATTGTGTTTACATTTATGTTAATATTGATTATTATTTTGAATATTATAATTCCGAAGATATGGAATAAACAGTAACTTGATAATGGAAGAAAAAATAAGCCACCCCATATAATTCATATAAAATTACCAATGATAAGATGGCAATGTCCCATCCGTATATTTATTATCTATGATTGTAATAATAATTGAATACCGATTGCATAGATAATATTATCTATGAACGATTCCTATAATAATAAAATAGATAATATACTAAATAATAAAATATTCTAACAAACAATTTAGTAGGTACGTATTAAATATTAATGTTTTATTTGATAAATAGTATTTGGTAATAATAATAAAATGCACATACAATTTATTATCACAATTATTGTCAAGGCGTGTTGTAAAATAGTTTATGGGGTCTTTGAAAAAGTAACTTCTGCAGAGGCTGTCTCTCTCGCACATACGTTGACTTCAATATATTTTACTAATGCGCGGTCTATATATTATAAGTCTATGTACTATACACATTTATTGATACGATTGAAGCTTCAGTATTTTATTGGACAATACCTCGGGAATGTTATCATTAGCCGAATGTATAATATTACAGACAGTTATGTATCAGCACTGATTATATTATAAAATCAATGGTATCAGGTACATTACAAGTCACGAATATATGTATTTTTTAAACTCATGTTTTCGGCTGACCGACTTTTGTTATTATTTTTTTTCCAATATACTGTTTAAATAAAACGTATAATTTATATATATATAGGTTCACGACAAGTCTTTAGAACAGGAAACGCGTTAAGTATAATTCTATACTGCAACAGTAGGTACACAGTTTATAGTTTTGTTATCACAACTGCGTACACAGTATACTATTATATTATATTACTATAATTAAATATTTTGCTGATTTATGATTTTCTGAGTTCGTCGTTTATGCAAATTTATGGTGCATATTTTATTCAAGTTATGGCCTGTAATAAAAAAAATAAGCGGTTTTTTATAGTGCAATTTACTATTATTAGTCAATTAGCATAATTAAACCTTTAAGAGGTAGTGTTCCTGAAATTTTTTTGTTTGCTTATAAAATTACACGTTATTTTTACAAGACTTTTATTTAGAAAATTAAATAAACACTAAAAAAATATGCGTATGCTGTATATAAGGTACCGGGTACCTATATACATGGTATAAACGAGTTTTATACTTCTGCTCCGTTTTGTAATTAACACTAAAACAATAAAACATCATGATTCTATAACTACAAATGATTTTTAATTAATTTACTACCGTCATGAAAAGGAACAATATAATGTTTATGCTGTAAAATTAATAACTATTAAAACATATTTTATAGTTTGTTATTAAAAAAAAAAAAGTTTTTTTTTATTATTAGTATAAAAATGGAAATATTTATAACTGTTACAAAAGAAGCGTAGGTAGTTATTGATTTTTTTATTTTCAAACAATTTAAATTATATAAAATTAAATACAACTTAATTTAACTATACTCGTTGTAGGTTTAAATCCAAAAGTTTATCTTAGAGTGTTGAAAAAACTTGTACATGATATACTCAAAAAGTCATAGTGGAAAAGTTCGCTTTTCTGATTATACCGACAATAATAGATTTATATTTTATGGTTTGAAAATAATTGAAATTTATCTTATAATAAATTTAATTTTCGTGCAAGGTTTCGCTAATTTGATAAAAAACAGTTGGGTTTAATTTAATTGATGGTTGAATGTCGTGTTGAGTGTTATATATTATAATTTATCGCATTAAATGTGTTACCTAACCTAAATTACTATAATTTTATTTTCAAAGATATAATAGTATAATTTAAAAAAAACGCAAAATATATATATATGTATATTAATTTAGAATATTATTTTTCAACAGTAAAAATTTGTAGAAAAGTCCTGAAATGTTTTAATTAGTAACATTTTTTATTTTTTGGCAATTAATTGAATGTAAAAGAAATTTAGATTTGCGTAAATTAACTAAAACAATTTTAGATCAACTCCTCCAACAATAATTCTCAGTTAAGTTTTCTTGATAGGGATATTCTAAACAAATTACTAACTAGTATTAACATTATATTTTAATTAATTATTCAAAGTAAAAATATATATACATTTTTTGTTGACTTTTTCATTTATGTAACTTACTTTAATATTAATTTATAAATCTATTTTTATTTCAGTACTGTTAATGATTCGCATATATTGAATTTTCATTAGTATTAATTTAATTTGATGTAATAATGTATAATTACAATATTATCATAAAATAAGTACTTGTTTTGATACTTGAAGATTTTAAAGATAAAATATAATAATATTATTATTAATATGACTTCTTTATGTTATACTGTAGTTTCAATCGATTATTTTTTGTATAATTTTTACGAAAAGCAAACAAAGAACATTTTGAATTTTTTTACAAGGATAAGCCAATGGGTAAAATTGAATATCAATTCCCAACTGGATAAATGTTCTATATACGCAAAAGAGTTTAAAATATTTAGTACGTGTCCAAAAAGTATTTCACGATACTTTTATAAACATTACATTTTATAAAAGGGCTCTGATTTTTCATGACTTCCCATCAATAATACAAATCTTGCGTATACTTATATTTAAATTAAAATACGTCAATAGATAAACAAAAATATAATTCTATGTATAGAATTCCCCAGATTTTTGAAATTGTATAGACGATGCGAATAAATGGTTAGAATATTATAATTATATTAAGTACAAAATATAAGTATATTTAATTACACTATACATTATTGTAGTCTGAATTGATCACATTTTTATAAATATTTTTACGAGTACTTATATAGGTAATTATTATTTATTAAATTAATTTTCTATTCACACACACATATATATATATATATATATATATATAAATTGATGTTATTTCAATAATTATCTACCTACTTCGGTTAAATAGTTTGTTAAATATTTGAAAAAAATGTTACGAAATTAAGATAACCATTTTGAAAAAACGCGTTATGACTTTAATTTGATATATTTCAAAATACAATATGAATATTCGTAGAAAGAACTCGATATTCTATAATATAATACTAATAATTTGTGAAAACTTACGTTAAAATATTTAAACGTACTCGAGCACTTGTGATTGTCATACTATAAATTGTTGTAAACCGAAAATCACAAAAATAATAGACATTTAACTGCGTATACGTATTTCAACCATAACTAAACTTTTTGTTCGCTTTTAGTTCACGCTGAAGATGACAACATATTTGTTGAAATACGTATACTCAGTCAAAAGTGTATGATTATGGTTTATAATAATACAATGGCATATCATGTTATGAGGTTTATATTTTGACTAAAATAAAATTACAATACGTACATTGTATACAAGTTTTTTTCGATTTATATGGTATTATTTTCATTATTATATGTAAGTACACATAAATTTATATCGCTCGCTGTATAAGTGTATAGAAAAGTCATACACTTTTTCATTTTTATGTTCACTTTTTACATTTTTCTTCATTATTTTTGTTATTGATTAAAACTTTTTTCCTATTCCTTGTACTCGTAGGTTACGAGTTTTATATTTCAATATGTTTTTTTTTTATATGTTTTATAAGAATATTAATACTTACACAGAAAGTGACTACAATAATATAATGTACTCTGTTCCGAATGTTATTCCGTCGTGTTGACGCGTGTTTATAATGAATTCTTACCGAGAAATTTTTGTTTGAATAAATAAATTAAAATAGTTTGAAATAATAGCCCAAGTAAGAGTCTAAATATACATTCAGTGTATTTTAGTAAGTTAGTCATAATTATTCATTCAAAATTGAATTATTTAAATTTTTCACAGAAAACCTTATTCAAATTTACGAAAATTTCGAAAAGGATAATTAATTAAATTTTATGCAAATGTATACACGTTCGAGTTGGGTTATTCTTTGTCGATACGGGTACCTAACATATTAATAATATAATCGTAATACTATTCAAATATTATATTAATTGATATTTATGCGATTTTGCCGTAACGGTTTCTCTATTTAATATAATTATATCCGAATCCGATCAAATTGTACAGTTTGTCGAACTAAAATTTTCAACATTCCTCAATAAATTAAAATTCCGTGAATATTTTTGTTCATGAATGTCTCAATCGGCCATCGCACGTTCTGAAAACGATTGTTATTATTTACGGTGTAACAACGTCGAAAAATATAAGGGAACCCGGAATGAAAATGTGCTCGACTTTTCAAACTTTATTTTTTTTATTATTATGCAAGGCAACGTTACAATGATGTGTAATAAATTATTTCATAAAACATTCGTTAATTAATTTTCGTACACAATGCTGTTTTAATGGTACAATAGTAAATATCGCGTTTGAAAATAAAAGTACGTATACCTACACAGTGTAGGCATACGGTTCGAACGTGTAAAATATTTACACGGTTTTATTAACGTTTATTCGCATATTGTAGTTTTGTTTCTTTTATTTTGCCGTTCAGAATTCCGTTATCCGGTTTATATAGGCACTGTCCTCGAGATATCGCAGTGGGTAATTGAAATGATATACGTCTCGTACGTGTGCACGCACATTTGACAGGTCAAATTTTACTACTAGGTAAAGTTAATTTTATATCATACACCTATACGTGCACATTGTTTTACGGATGACAACTGGTCCGAATCGTATTGTATGAGATTGTTTTCACGAATGCTTACCAAAGGCGCACGTAAAATGAACATATTATATATTTTGTCGTGCCGGTGGGCGTATTTCCTACCCGCGACAAAAGTAATTTTAAATTGTACCGTTCAAACCGAATGTGTAAATCGCGCAGTATTGTTAATTTCACATCGTTTTCGAGTGTTTTTCGTATCAAAATCGACGCAGAAGTTCTATTTAAATATTATTGTTTCAGCGTTATATATCCCTAACGGAAAACGGCCGCGTTCGCCCACTGTAATATTTATATAATATTCGTATTATTATTATTATTATATAATATTGTGCATAATTATATTAGGTATGTATATAGAGAACAGTAGTAGGGTTTTGTATGTTCTGGAACCTAGAGCGCAGGGAAAACAAAAAGTTCAAGGCGACATTTATACATATTTTTACCAGATATTTGGCTTATTTTCATTTTTCCCCATTTTCACATTTTTGACATTTTATGTACATAATCTCCCATAGATCCCCCCGGTTTTTGGCTTCATTCGCTTTGAATTTCACTCTGTAACTAATATGCATGGGCAAACAAATAGTTCAAGCGGTGTTTTTCTACATCTTTTTAGCTGTAAATCATTGCATATTAGTTACAGGGTGAAATTCAAAACGAAAGAAGCCGAAAATCGAGAGATCTAAGTAGAATTATGTACATAAAAAAGGTCAAAAATGTGTAAACGGGGAAAAAAATGAAAAGAAGTCAAATATCTCGTAAAAATATGTAGACATGTCCCTTTAACTTTTTGTTTTCACTGCTCTTTAGGTTCCAGAACATACAAAACCCTATTACTGAGAACAATATTATATTATGTTTTTATACCAGCACGCGTAATCTCGTAGTACCAATAACGATATTATTGTAAAATTGAATAGTCGAATATTTTAAATCGGCGAACAAAAATCCGTTTTAGAAGTCCATCGTAAAATTGAAGCCGAAAATTACGCGAAAACCCATTGTCGAACTTTAATGATGTGTATGTATTACCGTTTTGTTTAGTTTTTTTTTCACAAACTTTATTGAATATTAATACATACGAATCGCATCACTCGATAACACAATAAGTCCCATTACCGTGAAATTCTCAATCCGCTTTGAATATCCACGCCGATTTAAAATATATATTCGTGAAGCCAGGGCTCGTATCGAAAATGTTTATGTTTATTGTTATGATTGGGGAAATGTAGAAAGTCGAAACTCGATAGTTATATGAGTTAAAATAGACCAAGTATATATGAAAATAATCAATTAGAATAATAATTAGAAAATATACTTACATACAAATGTACCTATACAAAATTATATTATTAAAAATATTTTTTTATGGATTATGGATTTTAAAAAAATTAACGACTATAGAATTTGGTATTAAATTGAAAAAAATAGTAAAATAATTCAGTTAAATAAAATAAAATAAATAAATAGATTTTTTTTTTTATACAAATACCGTTCAGTTTAAAATTTGTCAATCAATATTTTCTTAAAATGTTCGATTTAAAATAATCTAAATTATATATAGGTTATGATATATTTTTTCTGTGGTCTAGTGTGTGGGTTTTAAAATAAAAATATTTACTTATAGATAATTACGTGGCTATACATGTTCAAA
Source organism: Pemphigus obesinymphae (assembly GCA_025469235.1). Taxonomy (NCBI): domain Eukaryota; kingdom Metazoa; phylum Arthropoda; class Insecta; order Hemiptera; family Aphididae; genus Pemphigus; species Pemphigus obesinymphae. The sequence continues at coordinate 35,136 of JAIPRL010000714.1, forward strand.
TTAAAAATAAACAATAACTGAATTAAATCTTAAATGAATGAAAAATTACGTTTTTTTGTTACTAATCGTTGTCTTGTTATATGTATTTTATAATTTGTTGTTTATTATAGGTAATGTTTTGTAAATTATCTATATTATTGAATATTAGGGTTTACTGTTTTTGCCAAAATTAATGTTATAAAAACGTTTTAAAGTCCCTGGTGGTATAGTTAGTGTAGTATTGGGCGATCAGTGAAAATTTTCGTATAATAAATAACCAATTTGTGTTAAAATGAGGTCAAACATATTGGGATAATCACGTGTATAGAGTCAAAGAAAAACAAGGATTAAGTGGATACTAGATTCAAGTTGGTGATCGTAATTCATTCAGGTCACCAATTGAATTTTTTTATTATCTAGATCCTATAAAAAGTAAAAATTATAGGAATAACAATGGTTAATTATTACAAAGGGTTACATAATTTACAATCTGTAAATAGTTCCGAAATGAAGTTTGGAACGCTACGCCAAGCAACTTGGTGAAATGTTTGTACGAATTTCATTAAATATCTACAGTATATATTTTAATGTATTCTATTATTATTTTATTAGATCCCCGAAGAGAGGGATTCAGAATATCTTATCAGTTGCCACGGTAAAAGGATACTAGTTAATTGAGGTTGAGCTAGTTTGACAACCAGCATACAATTTGTCAAAAATGTATAAGATGTTCAAAACTGAATGTAGTTGAGTTGTCTTATCTCGGATGTACTCGGGAAAAATAGATGAGAGGAAATTTTGTAGTTTGTTGTAGAGATAGCCTAAACGATTTAGTTACCGGTACCAGTCAGACATCGGGTCCGGTAGATATTTCATCAGTTATATGTGAGCCGTGCGAGTCTACCCAACAACCTTGATTTTAATCTTGTAAGAATAGAACCAATTTGTTTTGGGTTAGATTTACGCCTGAGTACACAGGATAAGTACAAAATAGGTACGTTGAACGTTTAAGATATTAGGACCATTTACAGACGGGATTCAGGATTTAGTAGAAGTTTTGAGGAGGAAGAATATTAATATTTGTCGTGTACAAGAAATAAAGGGAAAAGGAGAGAAATCAAACGAAATTGGTGAGAGGTATAAAATTATATACTCAGATAGGACTAAATAGTAAAAGGAGTAGTATAGGAGTGATAATAAATAAAAAAATGAAAAAAAAGTGTGGTAAACAGAGTAATTATGATTGAAAGTAATGTTAGAGGATGAGGTATTGAATGTATGTATAGTTAGTACAAATACTTCACAAGTGTAATGAAAGGGAAGCCAAATAGGAGAATTTTTACAAAAGATGTATAAGGTAATGCAAGAAATACAAGGAATTTAGGATAGATATTGTGATGGGGGGTAATATGAATGGACATGTGAACAATGATAGATTATGATAAAATGCATGGAGAGTATGGATTTAGAGAATGGACTGAGGATAGAGAAAGATTTTGGTTAAGTATATGAATTAGGGATTGTGAATACTTTTTTTAAGAAGACAGAAAAATATTATATAATCTATATAGAAAGGAAACTAGTCATAAATTGATTATTTTATTTAGATGTTAATGTGACAACTTAACATATATTGATGATTATGAAGATTTGATATAGAAAAAAGAAGGTGCTTTAAAAAAAATATATAGATTAAGAACAGAGGATTAGGTGGTGAAAATTAACTGGTGAGATTGAAAATGTATTTACGAAATACTCAATGAAACTGGAGTGTATGTAGAAGGGAATAGAAAAAAATGTTAGAAAAGGTAGCAGAGGTTATTTATAGGATAACTAAGAACGTCGTAGATGACAATAGAGATAGTATTCCGGAGAATAAGCAAACATGTGATGGGCAATAAAAGTGATGGTAAATATTAAGGAAAAACACAGTTTAAGAATAGGAAAATAATCAGGGAGAGAAATAATATGATAAAATTTCTAAAGTAGTACAAATTATACGAAGTAAACCTATGTCCAAGAAATATGATAAGTTTTATGAGCGGTTGGGAACAATAGATATGGAATAAAAAGTGTACAAGCTGTTTAAGGTTAAGGAAAGAAAAAAAAATATGAGGGATTTTAAAAATCTATAGTGTATAAAAGATGAAGATAGTAGAGTGTTAACAAATGACAAGGAAATTATAAGTAGATAAAAAGAATATTTTAATACATTATTAAATGAGGAATTTCTGAGAGAGGTAATAAGTCGAGTTGAGTAGAACATAGGTATAATGGATTTAATAAGTGTAGAAGAAATGTGGAGTGCGATTAGAAAAATTTTAAATATGATAGATAGGTAGAACCGGATGAAATGCCAGTAGAAGTACGGAGAGTAATGGGGGGTTTAGTTATAGTATAGCTGATAAAGTTAATAAGGACCTAGTTGAAGGATATATTCAAGAAGCATGGAAGAAGAGTTATGTAGAACCAATATTCAAGGGTAGATAAAATGTACAGGATTGTGTGAATTATAGAGATATAATTTAAATGAGTCATAGTATGAATATCTAGGAAAAAAATAATAGATAAGAGGGTAAGAAGTGAGACATTTGTTATTTGTTTATGCTTGTGAGGTTAAAAGTAGAGCCAATATTTTCTATAAGACATAATACAGAAGAGATATATAGAGAAAATAAGAAGGAGTTGTGTGTGGTATTTATGGATTTAGAGAAAATATATGACCAGGTTTCAAGAAAAGTATTGAAGTAGGGATTTATGAAAAAAATGATTATCAAAGGTGAATAAAGGGCATGTATGAAGGGTCGAGTATACGAGTGAAGAGATTGTGTGGAGAAATTGAGAACTTTAGTATTAAAGTAGTATTCAGCACAAAGCCATTATTATTAATCTATACAAAAACCGTTTAATTCAACTACGAAATATAATCAAATTATGTTTTTATTTGTATATACTTTTCATTTATTGTAATATTTCAAAATGTATTTTATATTTTTCGTAATATTTCATAAATCGTAATTCTAACGGAAAACAGAGTTTGGAACTCGATTGTAATATTATATTATAATATGATAATGCAGATGTTCGAAATCGTTTTATTATTACGTTATCGTGATACGACGATAATTTTAATTCATCGCAAATATGTGTTTATATGATTATCAAAATCTGGAAACGAAAAAAAAGAAGAGAAAAGGTACGATAAAAATGTACATTATTAGAAATTAATATCTCATGCTACTACTACACACCACTTTATAGAATACAGGGCGTATATCTGAGAAGGTTTACTATTTAATCAAACTTGAGAAGTAATATTACAATAAAAACTGCAGAAAAAGTAATCGCATATAATAAATATATAATAGGAATCCGGATGAGCTGTAAAAACGTATTATATATAACGTACATATATAATATATAAGAGCATAGAAAGAATTTTTTTTAATTTCTATTTTTCGAGTACCCCGTCAAAAATGAAACGTGCGTAGGTTATATTATGATATAAAATATATATGATCTATAGTCTATATTTATATTCCACCGGTACACATTTGTGTATATTGTATAATACGCAGAATGTACAATGGCTGTCTCAGAAATGTATAAAAATCTATTCATTTTGTGTTGTTGTATTATCGTTAATATTTATTGTATTCAGTATTTTAAAATTGTATTATAAATACGCGCTTATGAGAATTACTAGAACCCTGCGCAAAAAATGATTGTATTTTGTGTTTTATTATATTTACAATCTAGCGTTTAAATTAAAGTTATAATATTGTATGGTAAAATTCAAAATAGTTATCCTTATTATATCTAATTTTTAGAAAAATATTGTTGTTAGAAACTTCTATCAAAGGTATATGTAGTTTATTTTCTACGATGTTTTTAAGTTTATAAAAGCGTTAATATTGAATGATAGGTACCAATTTCATTTTTCGATTATTGATTCATTAAAGTAATTGATTATTATAGCAATGATTACTGATAACACATTAGCTCTTGGAAAACTGAATAAATATCGGCATATCACCATAAATATATTATGCATTAATATACGCGAGAAAAATATTCCCATTTTCATCAACTTCATCAATTAAATAATAAATGAGTAAACCTCAGTAAAAGTTTTTATCACAAAAATATTTTAAAAATCATATTTACATAATGGCTACATAGTAATAACAAAAAATGGAACACAATTTTTAATTTCGAGTCCATAGTGTAATTTAATAAAAAGCATTTTTAAATTATAAAACTAAAGTCAGAAAACGTATTATTATAATTTTTTTTTTTCAACAACACTGAAATAGTAAATAGAACAAAAATATTATTATATTTTGTCAGATCTCTGTGATACATCTTGAGAGATTCATGATTTAGTGCACACAGAGTAATTCTTTAAACGTTTCTCCCTTTTTATATCGATTATATCTAATATATACGATTAATTAACACTGTACGTAGTGTATTAAAATCTAAACACAAACAGCAATCATATAAATGTAATTGAGCATTTCTAATATTATGCCGAGACTTTTCGGCAGTTTATATACCTATAGGCTATACCGTATGTTTCCAAGCCGTTGACCACAAATTGAAACGTTTCGTTAAAACTAGGCCCCGTCCCGTCCCAAAGTAAATTTCCCAAATTCCAAATTTGTCAAAGCGAAATGAAAGAAGACAATATGGCGGACGAGGGCGATGACGTGACCGCTTGCCAAAGTATATAATTACACTCGGTTATACGTACATTTTCATTCGGTCGAAATATTATAGGTATATATATATATCTTCCGAGAAAATCGTCGTCACAATCAGGGCTTTTTCTAGACAAAATTTCGGCACCAATAACGACGAGACGTTATCGCCGTTGTTGTTTAAGCCGCAAATGTGCTTTTAATTTTCAGTTGAATACTTATATACTTGAGTTTTTAATGACGTCAAATTTTCAGTGATTTAAAAAACAATACTTATTATTATACGCATAGGCACGGATAGGATCTAATAGCAAAAAATAATCTGATTATAATATTATATTGGTTAACCATGAAAACTTATTTATAATTATCGTGTTTTAAATGTAGTAATAAATGTGGATAATTAAAAACAAACAATAAACTCAACTAAATCATATAACAGCATAACGATACGAATATAATTTAATACTATTAGTTGTCTAAATTTATATAGGTACCAATTAAGTATGATCGTGATAAAATGATCTCTAAAAGAAATTGTATCCGCCGAATTTTTCTACTGCAAACACACACCTGAGATCACTTAATAGTCTATAAACATTATCAAACATTTACTTTACGTTTAAATTTTATGTTAAATATAGTTAAGTAAATTATTTTAAATTTTGATCATTAATGGTCAGATATTCTAGAAATTATTTTTTATTTTTTCATCTTGTTATAGTAAAAATGTAAGTAAACTTGTATTTTAATACATTATTTTACTCTTCTGATCTATTTATTGATATATTTTATTTGATTTATTTTAATATTTTAATATTTCTTACATATAATATAATTATTCTATAAAATCTATTTTCTATAATGAACATAAACATAAATAAATATATTTTAGATTTTGGAAGTTTAAGCTTTTCACCGTCTAAAATATGTGCCCTTAGCATACGTGCTCTGCCTTTGCTACACTACTGTTACTGAACATTTTCCAATTTTGTCGTCATACGTAAATTTGTAAACACTTTATAAGCGGAATTGTGAGACTTTTTCGTTTGTCACTCTTTATGGATATTTTTGAAAAATGTATATCCACATTCAAGTATCTACGTCGTATTTTGTAAACATTTGTAATTTAGAATTTTCGACGTTTTGTTGACATTTTGAACTAATATTATTTATTCGGTTTACCGTTTGCGACTATGCTGTTTACGATTTGTTTACTCGGAATTTCATCATGTTTACAGCCAATAACAATATTAAATATTTCATTTATGGGTAAATTATAATAAAATGTACTGACGTAGGTACCTCAAAATGGTATAGTCGCGTAAATATATTGATATTGCATAGCATTGTACCTCAATATTATATCATTGGTCTTTAGGTTTAGATTTCTAATCAAGTGATTTTTTTTTTTTGTTTAATAGATACTCACGACGTAGGTACAAGATGTATGATTTTTATGATAATTGTTTATTATTAAACAAAATCCCAACAAATGTAAATATTCAACAATAGTAGTCCATTCACAATAAAATTTTTTACTTTGCAAATTAAATCAAAACTGTTTTTATATTTTTAAGTTCATCAATAATGTAATTATTAGATAATAATAAATCAATATACTAATTTTCATTGTCCTACCATTTCGTTTTATAATAACTTTGTTCCAATAATGGATGACGAAAGTTTATGAAAAAAAAAAAAACCGTTACTGTAAATTAGTTTAATAGTGTGAATATAGTGATTTGTGGGTTAAAGTGTCGAAGAAAAAAGCGGTTGTAACCGTCATAGATAAAAAGCCAAAAATAATATATGGCATAGTATATAGTAGGCATGTTATAATTTATAGTATATTATTGACTAATAATTATTTATCTTCATAACAACATACACATCTAACATTATACATATACGGTAGTAAACAACTCGAAATTTCTCAAAAAAAAAAATATATATAGTAGGTATCTATACCATTGTAGAGATAAATTATATCCAATACTTATTTAAATATATGAATTGATGATATTTATAAATTTGAAACAAATAATAATGTATCCTTTTGTACTATAATACCTATATTTATGCAGAATATTATATTAAATATTTTCTAAAATTGTTGGTTCGTGTTGTTGTCTGTTTTCACCTGACTTTGTCTTTATTATTCGCCCCAGAAAATAAACGAGATATTTGCATAAAGCAAAAAATAAGCGAAAATCGTAAAAAATATGAAATCTATGTAAACGACACGTATTTCCCATCCCTTCACACGTTAAATATGAACAAACCTCATCGGTGCATAAACCATGTTTGTATATAGGTGTAGGTATTATAAATAATATATAAAGTGAATCGAATGTATTTTACACGAGACCAACAAGGAAAAATATAAAATCCCGTGGCTGGGATAGTGGGACTAAACTATCAACAAAAAGTTTGAAAACCAATTGACGATACGGAATAAAAAGGAAAAAAATATAAAAACTCCATGGACCACGTATTCAAAATTTTTTCCTCGGTTTAAGGTTTCTGAACATAAATATGGACACCTTAATATATCCTTGTTGGGTCCGTCCGTTCGTCTACGGCTGTCCGTCTTATCGATACGTTGTCGTAGTTACTACATACTAGCATACTTATATGTGGTTACGAGGGACATTGTTGATTTGACAATCGACTGTTTATGCATTTTGTTATTCATATGTACTACGAAGATAGTAAACGGAAAATACAGCACGTTCGAAGAGTTCGAAGCTATTCGAACTTGTTTTGTTACATTCCATTCAATTTTTTTTTAGTAATCAATTTCGTTCGGTTTCATCACAACCTTCACTGTAAGAACTTACGTTGGGGATCTTGTAACATTGAAAAGAATGCTCAAACGACAGCTACCGCCACATTGCCACCCGATTTTCTATCTAATAATAAAGCTCCAATTCGTATCTATTTTATCATCACACCATAATGTGTTGTATATATTACTATTTTTTTTCTCACTATCTGCGTTATCGCCATATCATTATAATAATAATTATTGTCACTATATACAGTGTTGGGTAAGTTACTTTTAAAAAGTAACTAAGTCACGTTAATAGTTACAAAATTAAAAGGTAAGTAGATTACTTTTTCGTTTTTTAAATACAAAAGTGGTAGCGTTACATTACTTTTTTTTTTAAACAAAAAAGTAATTAGTTACAACGACGTTATTTTCAAAATGATTAAATACGTAAGAATGAAAATAATAAAATGAAACGTCAAAAAACCATTTTCCAAAGATACTAACAAATAATTAACGAAGTTACCATAACGTTATTGGAATAAGTATAACTACGTTACAGTGTCCAGTAAGGTCCGTTACGTTACTACCAAACACTGACCATACACATATCACTTATACACGGTATACGCTCGTATATTTTGACGGTCAGCAGGGAAGTGTTTATATATATATATATTTTTTTTTTTTTAGAATTTTTGAGGTTTATTTTTTTCTCGCAAATATTATGTACCGACCGCACGGGCGAAGGACAAAAGAAGACGATGCGGGGAGGTTATTTTTGTGCAGGGGGTGCTGACGTAGGTTGTAAGCTCAGGTTTTTATGGTCTACTGGTGCTCGCATGTAGTATATGCCCCGCTGGGACGTCATTAGTGTTTTATCCATACAGAAAGCCCACGCAACTGAAAAAAAAAAAAAAACGAAAAAAGAGATGGTTGATTTTTATGTTTAGATTTATCATACATCCTATACATCGAGCAAAGGGGATACATGTTATATCCTGTGCATAATTTTTTTTTTCACAAGCTGTTCTCGCACTCAAACCGACACGATGTACATTATATCTATATGTATAGCCCCACTCAAAGTCCAAATTTTTTCAATTATATTAAATTTTTTTTAGAAAAAATCTGGTATACGTTGTAAATTTACCAGGTACCTTTTAATTTCTTAAATGTCCTAAGTGACCATTTATTTATTTATTTTTGTTTCTAAAGATTTTTAAACTTATTCCTATTTATGCAATAATTGAATATAGGTACTAAGGTACCTATTACCAACACCCGACGATAGGATTTATCAGCGTTATAGTCTAGATCCGAGAGAACATATGTTATAATAAAAAAAAAGACATTGAAATATCCGACTGTCGAAAGGATAAGGGGGAATACGAAGCTAACTGATAATAGGAAGAACACTGGAGAAGTAAAATACTGTGATCGATTGACCGAGTGAATGTACAAGTACGAAATATGCATTAGAATTATACCACGCAGGATGACTTGGTTGACGATTTTCGATCATTTTAAATTTTTCAAAAAAATTCGAAACAAGTTAAATCATCTTTTCATTTTCCATATTCCTATACAAGTACAGTATGAACAAAGACGTTTCCTAAAAAAGTTGTATTCACAAGTTTTATTTATTTACTTTAAGTACGCTCTTGGGAGTCTGGTGGTTATCATCATATAGGCACGTATAACCGTGACTTTGGTTTTTAAATTACTCAATTTCTCTAAATATTTATTATGTATTACACACGTGGCTTTTACACTATGGAATGAGAATGATAATAACTGCATATGGGCATGAATGTTTATTTAGTGTGTTCTTTTAATGTACTACTGACATAATTAACACAGTTCATTTTTGTGTTCATGAATATTTATTTATAATTTAATTTGAAATAATTATAAGGATTTTATTTTTTTTTTTAAACAAAACAATAGAATGTTTTATAACATCAATAACGTAGAAAAATGTATTTATCATACTCCAACACATAATACTTTTCTAACAAATAAAATGTATACATTTGAGTTGGGAATTTTTTTTTTAATTTAAACAACCTCTCAAAGATTTTGCTAATAATATTTTATATTGAGGTTATTTTACTTTAGAAAACGTGAATTTTTTTTACTAGGAATAATCGTGATTTCCGAATGTCTATTTTTTGGCATGAGTGAATAAAATGTAACCTACAAGATTACGACAGTGGGTTTTTCGGTTTAATAAAGTGTAATCTACTGATTCAATTGAAGTATTGCTCAAAAAATCGATCTTGTCGTATTATAGGATAATATAATAAGCTTTAGTTAAAAATAAAATAAAATGAATTTTTGAAAATATTTCTAATCCGGCAATAATATAAATTTCTTGATAAATTTTTCAAGATATAATGGTGAAAGTTGGAAATCAACCTATATACGAAAACACTGTTTTAAAATATACATTAAATGTAAAAATATTAATACATCTATGACCTTCCTTGTCAACTATTTGTTTTATGCATATATACAAATCCTCAAAAAATATAAAAAATATACAACTCTCTATAGATATTGTACTTTAATTATTATTTTGGTTCATTTAAAGAGAAAATGATTTTTTTCGTAAAAAAAAAGTATATATTATTTATAATTTTCGATAAAGTTATAAAATTTTGACTATATTATGTATATTATTTTAAGACTATTAACATATTTTTTTATACTCATAGTAGGTACTTCTAAACAGACTTGGTTAATATACTTTTTTAAAGTTTTTAAATACATATTCTGAATACTTACAAAAAAATATTCAGAATGTGTATTCGAATAATGTATAATAATAGTATTCCCTAAGTATTTGAAATAATTCATAAAATGTATTCCAAATACTTTTAGAATATATAATAATATATTTTTTTATACTTTCAATGACTTAATATTAATACAATCTTTTTTGTTTTTTTAATAATTAGTATTACAGGTATATTACCTATATAAGATCTCATATCACTAACTACTGTAACTACTAAATTTATTATAATAAAGTAATATCAATAAATATAATACTTTCAAACTATTTATTTCATCAATAAAAATTATTATTATTTAAATGAACAAATTTAAATTAGAAAAATAATGTTATTTTATTAATTATATATTATATAGTTATATTATACTAAATATAATTAAAAACAAAATAAGATATATTTACAAAATAAAATATTATGAATACTTATATATGTATATATAAAATTTAACTTATGAAGAAATGATTTAAATGTGATTATTTAAAAAAAAAAGTATTCCGAATACTGTATTCAGAATGCGTGTAAAAAGTATTCAAAATAATGTAATAAATACTTTCGAAAAAAATATTTAAAAAATATTCGGAATACTTGAAAATTATTCTAAATATAGTATTCCGATAACTGTATTCAAAATACTACCCAAGTCTACAATTCTAAAGAATTTAGAAAAATAAAACTCAAAAATGTATTTATTTTAGCTTATTGACTTTGATACCGTACAAAGTGCGCTTTTTGACGTTTGACTGCACGATTAATGTCTACCAAACCATTTGAAATGAAAAATTTGATTATGATCGGTTTTTTTAACATATAGGTATGTTAAAGAAACCGATCATAATCAAATTTTTCATTTCATAGGTATATACTATACACTTAATACAGTTATCGTTTGACCTACACTCTAAGAAGAACGTTTTTTTTCGAAGAACGATAAATAATTAAAATCATTTATTCATTTTATTTCATAAATTATTATAATTGTTGCTAATTCAAAAATAAGTATTCAACCATGTTTATTTAGTTTACGTCAAACAATAACTATTTATTTGTATGAAAACAAATACTATTCAAATTTTTCATTTCAGATGATGTGGAAGAATCGTGTCTAAATAATGTATTACATAGTTTTATTAAAAATGTTTTTTTAATTTAAATTATATTAATTTTACAAATTTTTACACGTATGGTACCTACATGTAATTCAAAATATTTAATATTGTTTTTTTTTTTATATTCGTCAAAGATAAATTAATATAACTCAGTAAGAAAATACGTTTTCCTTATTCTGATTTTGAGTTTTATACTTAATACTGTTTTGACTACACATATGAAGTCCTACTAAGTAGTAAGTTATATTACTTATATCCAAAAATCAGAAAAAGAGAATTTACGTTTCTATTAAATATATGCATCTGGAATAACATTAGTGTCGTTATGATAGTATGATAACATTTCTATTTAATTTATTCAATGTTTAAATTATCGATAACGTGCAATGATCTCACGCTATCTTTCAACGCGTGACTAATAATATCTACGATAATTCCTCGACGATGTTAAGGAAATCTTCCTAGATACATCGCGTTTCTCGTTAGGTTTTAGGTTTATCTAAATGCCGGAAGGATTGCCGGGGATTCGAAATGTTTCATGAGCAATTTCGGTCGGTAAAACATGTAATATATAATTATATAAAATTCTCGATTGATTTTCGTTCTAAAAAATAACTCACCAAAAGATTCAAAAATAACTGTATAATACTTATATAAATAACGTACCTACGAGTATTTTATACATTGTACAATACAGTTTATTTATACAGTTTCCGCCTCTCAAGACTTGAATAAAAATCATACGGCCTTATTATGCGTATATATGCATTATCATTATGTTCTTGACTCTATTTAATGATAATACTTTCAGGTGACTGACGATGTACATTAGATTAAATATACAATATATATATATATTAATTGTTTACGTGTTATTTATCGTAAATTACTATAAATGCGATTTAAATATATGCATGTATAAACTATATGTCTCGAAGGGCATCTTCTATAGTTCTCATTTCCTTTTACACGTGAATTTAATAAATAATATCATTGTAGATATATATACATATATTATGCAATATATACTTTGTAGATGCGTATACAAACAAATATCTCGAGAGGATTCATATATATATATTATATATATATAATTTATTTGTATGCACTTATTTTATTATACATAGTTGTATAGGAAATATAAAATCGATTGCATTACTGCAGTCAGACAAGTAGAAGCTGGGGAATATTCATTACATTGCATTTTCACGTTTTAATAAATATAATTTATTTAATTAAATAAAACACAAAAATAAGTAATTTTTCTGGATTTAAAAATAAAATCATAAAAATAATTAAAAACGGTTTAATTGTTCCAAAATATGATGGTAAATCATTTTAATAGAACATTATTATCATCGCTAACTTGTATTTAAACTAAGTTTTAATATTTCAACCGAGGCAGAATTTAAATGAACAAGTAGACGAGAATTTATGTAATATTAATATCGGCAATCAGTTGGCCTGCAGCGATCAAATAAGCGACACCCGTTACCGACTGAAATGTTTCTAAGCACGAGATATCGGTGCGTGGCACGGTGGCAGCTGTGATTATTGACGTCGTGTTTATTTCACCAAGAGCATTCATATAGGTATCTCCGACGATATTTTATGAGATGATTAAAATATCTCTAACGATATTTTACCCTCTTGTATACCATCCCTAGTTATATTAATCTTACCGTGACGTAATATGTAACTGTATGCAGATTGCAATGCTATATCATACATAGAGACCGCCTTGAGCTAAATGATTTAACAGTCACTATTATAATATATTATGCGAAATAGTATATAATGCGTATACGGTATGAAATATTTACGAAGAATCGTAATAATTGTTATTAATTTCTGCAAATTGGATTTACAATAAAATACTCCGCAAAGTGAAAATAATGCAAAGTTATGCGGAACGATCGTGATGAAGTCGACTTCGTTTCACGAATTATTGTAATACTGAGCTATTTCCGTGATATTTATGATAATAATGTACGTACATAAAATAAATATATTTTATACCAAAATAACGGAGCACTGTGCGTTACATTTTCTATACGTACTGGGGCGTAAATCAATAAACGTGTAAACATGTTATTATTGTTTGTTTGGTGTTAAAAATCCTAAGTATCTATTTGTTTTCAATATTTTACTGACGTTTTTCATTTTTACTTACGTTCCTAATATTATTATACTTATTCATCATAAAAAATACCATTAAACATATACCGATGTATGAATAATAATGGCAAACGACCACTCGACCAGTACCGTTATATGAATAAGTATTACAATAACATGGGTAAAAGCTATCTATTTTTATACTTTATACTTGTGTATGGATGAGGACATTTAAGTATTACGTAAGCATCTAGTGGAAGAGGGGGGTGGGTCTGAAATATGCCGATAATTTCTTACAAAAGTGACGGAGGAGTAAAAGCCATGCTGACATCAGCAACTTGAATACGTAATTCAAACAGAGAGTCGACATTTTTTCGTACTGGTGACTTAAAAAAAAGAACGGTTATTGTTCTACATTTTAGGGGTGGGTTATTCGACTTTTATTGACATAATTAAGAAGGGGGGGAGATCTGCCGATTGCTTAGGTTTGCTGAAAAGGGGGAGGATGGAGTCTTAAAGGCTAAAAAGTGTGCTGAATATCAATTGTTTTCCCGTTAGTATATCGAAACCGATTGTGATTGGAAACCATTGCAACATTACCCATTAGCTTAGTTTCTGGAAAAATCGTTAATTTTTATTCGATTTTGATCATTAGCTATAGTAATAGTTTAAAAGATACCTAAACGTAACGTTGGTAAGTGCGTTATATATTGTTCTTTATTCTTTAAGGATAATTGAGTGTAAATTATCTTTTGGTCTCTGTTTAATTGATTTTAATTTATATTCATTATTTTAAATATAATAACCGTTATAATATGCTATTAGTGTTTTATAATACTCATTAAGTCATACTCTATGACTATTATGCTTTATGTCAATATGTACATTCAATAATATAATATATCATATAATGTGTCAAATAAATATTTTATACGCATATTACCTACTAGAACGTTTCCAAATTTGTAAGTTTGGGTTTTCGTGTAGGTGTATTTTATACGATAGAGAAAAAATGAGAAAAATTTTACATACCCAAAAACGCCACCAGTTGTCTACTTTGTAAACCTCGTGTATATACGTATTATATATTATATACATAATATACGTATTATTAATTATCGCAGGTAGGTACAAATTTTTTTTTTTTTAATCACAGCGGAGATAGTTATGTGAGGTTAGGTTGTATTACTATAATATTTCTACTCGTATATTATGAATAATATTTTATATAATTATAATATCATAATATCGAGTGTCATTCCTTTACTATCTGTCGTGTCCCTAATACCGGTAATATTTCTATCTAGTCGCATCATATTCATTAGTCATATTTAAATATTATGTATTAGTATACTATTACGAGAATACATCTTCGATATGTTTGACAGCAGGCAGGAATGCAGTATGGATAGATATTTTTAGAACGATAACGCCATTTTAATTTGATCAAAAATATCGACACAAATATAAAAATAATATACATACGTACAAAATATATGATGAATTTATGTGATAAAATCACTCGGTTCTAATGATGTTTCAGATTGTATTGAAAATAAATTTGTCAATCGTTTTACAGACACAATAATGCCGGAAAGGTGTTTAGAGCTACTCTGCCGTCCTTATCCGAAAAATCGTAACTCCACAAAAGTAAATTGTTGGGAAAAATAAGTAAATTAAGTTTTACCAATAAATTTCATTCTAACTTGCTGTTTATTTTGTATTTTACATTAAAATATATGCTCTTATACTTTATTTTTTGAGCAAAATCGATTGGTGCTGTTTTAGATTTTCTAAATTGTTCCTTTCTAGTTAAAAATGGAGATGCGCTATATTTTATAAAGTGTTTACTAAGCCAAAAAGTAGTATGTCCACGTATATTGGAGATACGATATTTTCACTAATTATTATCCTGAGCCAAAAACTAGTATGTTCACATGTATTGGTGATAAGATATTCTCATTAATGATTATCCTAAGCCAAAAAACAGTATGTTCATTTTCTCGGTGAATGGATTTAGTAATATTATAACTAATGATTAATTTAAAATAATTTAATTACTAAAAAGTAAAAGTTGTTTTTTAATGCATGATATTCTCATATAATGTGAGACAAAGCAAAATATATTAAAATATATAATAAAATAAATATATATATTATTATATTATTATATATTTTATGTAATAAAATATATTTCATATTTTTGTTTGTTTTCATCTTAAGTATGCGATTTACTGTAAATTGAAAATAAATTGAGAAATATTGTAACAAATCAGCATTATACAAATTTATTATAATATTTCACATTTTTTTTTTAAATTCATGAAAGAAGCCTAGTTAAGTGTAGGTAAAAATTATATTAGTGATTAAAAATAAAAATACCTATAATAAAATAAAAATTTTATTTCATAATAAATATCACATATCTTGGATTTTTTTATTCTATTTAAACAAAATAAAATTAGGTATTCCCTGTAAATTCATAGCAAATAAAAATAATTAAAATAATATTAGGAATCACATAGCTATCTTCGATTTTTTTCATTCGGTTTAAATAAAAAAAAATGAAATTAGATAGGTACTCTCCGTAAATTAATAACAAAATAATAATAATAATAATAGTAATAATAATAATAATAATATGTCAACTTTTTGTTTTTTATATACATTTACTATTTTATCAGATGTTGAAAAATCTAACCAAATTGTTTTATGTTTTCAGACATAAGCTCAGACGTAAGCTAAACAGCGTATCACCGTGTATTTTCGTGTCACTTAGCTCTATTTTGTTTGAGTGTTTAAGCTTGTGTTTTACAATATTTTATGGAGATGCAGTTTTTAATGATTGTTAGTTGAAAATATGTTATTTTTACTTCGCAAAACGGTAGAAAACTACCCGATTAATCACTAGAAACAAAAATCTCCATTTCGGCCGATGTGTATGTCCCAACGCCGTTTTCGCTTGGCACGGCATTACTGAAATTTTAAAATGAACATTTCCAACAATCGTATTTACTCTATTTTATAATAATAGTCGATAATAGTGGGTTTATAACAACATTGTTTATTTAAACGATTTTTATTTTACAAGAGTTAATATATCTATATTATTATGTTGTATGAACGTGAACACACGTCAATGGACGAAATTATTCGGGTTGACATTTCCGATCGGGTCGGTTAAAACAGTGTCCGCGGAGATTAAATCACCGTCGTGGTTTTAACGAAATCGCATCTCCGGAGTATGATATAATCGCACTCGGTGTTATTGAGATTATTCGTCAGGGAATCGTGTCAGTGGACGTCCGAAAGGGTACGAAGACAAATTATTTTATCATTTAAATCACGTCGGTTATAATCTATTTAAAACGGTTGGATTACTGACACTCGCGTATAAAATTATATTTTTGCACGGTTTTTGTATACTATCTACCTAATAAAAACCCGTGGCTATAATATAATATGTGGTACCTGTATACATTTATATATCCATGTGTCTATATGCCATGTCTGCAAGGCTGGGCATTAACGAGTTAAAAGTTAAAATTAAGTTAAAAAGTCAAGTTAATTTTAATTAAGACACTTAACGCGTTACTTTTTTTTTCAAATTAACTTTTAACTTAATAAGTTACTTTTTTTTATTAAAATTAACGTGTTAACTTCAAGTTAACTTTATACAAAAGTATCTAAATTAAGTTAAATTTTGCTCGAAGAATAATGCAAATTTTTGAATGGGATCTTACTTTTTGGTACTTATACGGAGTTTTAATAGGTACCTAGAATAGCATGTTTGTTAATAATAATCGATGAACCTACCACTCACGCACACGTCGCGACGTTGGCCGTTCACAAATATTGGTCTGAGCCCGGTCTTTTTAACTATATGGAGGCTAGTATTTATGTCCATCCAGTATAGAAAATATATTGAAGTAGTAGGTACTGTTTATTGTACACTACATTAGTGTGAATCAAACAATAATGTAGGTGTCTTGGCAGTTATAAGTTATTTTCTGATTTCTTATTTATGCAAGGGTTTTGAAATGACGTGTTGTATTTTTATTTTTACATATATACACATTTTCAGGCAGAAGAAGTCCTGAGTAGTTTTTTTGAGCGAAAAGAATAACCATCCTTTTTTACCTTTTTACGATATAATAGGTATATCGACTTTTTTTCCTAATTAGGAAACTTTAACTTTTAATTAAGTTAAGTTACTTTTTTTTCCAAAGTTAACTTTTAACTTTAAAAGTTAATAAAAAATATACGAGTAACATTTAACTTAACTTAGCTTATATTATTTTCAATTAACTTAACTTATCGAGTTAAAAAATATCGTTAACTTACCCAGCCTTGCATGTCTGGTCGTCAGACGTAGATTAATCAAAGGGATTACTCTAACCAAACTTTGATTGGGTTACAACGCTTTATTGAACACCCTGTAAATACTATGTGTGTGTGTGTGTGTATATATATGCTACTTATTTTATAGTTTATCGAATTCGTTTAATGCGCCATTCGTATAGTATATATATATATAAAAGGGATTTATAGGGATCCTCCGGGAAAATGTATATATGTATACGGCTGTACAAGGTGGTGGTATTTTTTTGGCGAAAAGGGAGCAGTTGCAGGAGAGGAGTTTGATCACAAATTACCGTCGGCGAACACGTGCGATTTCCGTGACGGCGAAAAGCGCTCCCGGTTAATATCCCAGAATCAGATCGAATCGATATTATTCAACGTATTTATACGTAGGTATAGACGTTGTACGGCTCTCATTGTTCTGGGTCCGTTCGTTGTCTTTTGTCCTAGAATATCCATTGGTAACGCATACACACACACACACACACACACACACATAATAATATGGTTATAGTGGTTGTAAATAATAATATGTATGTCGTTGCCAGTGGTGTGCTCGTGATTTGTTAAGAGTGGGTCCAAAAATTATAACAAACAGGTATAAGCAGCAAAAGAAAATAATTCTTTTTCGATAAATAATATATAATATTTTTTAATAAATGTCCAACTTCAATGACGGGTATCTGGAATTCGGACCAAAAATCCACCAAAATCCAAAGTCGTTAACATTTTTGGAAATGTTAACGTATATTGTGATATTAAAAAATATTTATTGAAACATTTGAAAATGTAGGTTAATCCATTGCGAAGAGCTTGATGTTTTTTTCGTAAATAGATTTTTAAAACGATTCATGACAAATTTTATAAATACTAATTAAGAATGTATATAGTTTAAAATTCTAAATAATTACTATCAATTATTTATTTTAAAAGAGATTTTAATATTCACTTGCATTCAATCCAATTGAGACATTAATTACTATTAAAAATAAAATAATTTTTTCTTAAATATTATGTTCGGTTTGTATTAATTTGTCGAATATCACAATGTGTATGCATGGTTATTGGTCGTAAAAATGCAATAGAGTAGAGCAACTATAAAATCATCCATTTGCTTTTTCTAACAACATAATAATAATAATATATATATATAATACAATAAACATATTATTTAGTAAACAAGTCGTAAAAAACACGTGTTGAATCCGAGAATATCGCGTGTGCGTGATCATCCGAATTGAAACTCAAAAATTTGATTGGGTTATACATATTTCGACACGATAACTGCACATACATTTAATAAAATAATTAATACATGAGATAACAGTTTTAAAAAAAAGTATCCGATTTATGTAAAATAAATGATAAATGTATCCAAAATATTCATAGTTCTGCAATTTATCTGAACCGTTAAATTTAAAGTAAAGTGTTGATGTACTTAAGAAACCAAAACTTTTCAATTTAAATTTTACAAAATATAACAAAGAATGTGTAAATGAATTGATTTGCTGAATTTTGATAGTTGATTAAACTTGGGAACAATAATATTTTTGTTAAAAATACGTTAAAAATATATGTAGAGCATTATTGTTTCTATATATTATAATTTATACGGCTCGTCTAATATTATTGTATTCGCGTTCGACACTTTGACGTGAACATAACGCAGTTCACCTAAATGGGTTAAATATAAATATTATAACGCGTGTTATACAAGCGAACAACAAATGTATAAATGTATAATGTAAATAGCTCCCGCGTGTAAAAGACAAGTTAAAATATTATTAAAAATAAAGTTGTTATTTATTACTTTATACCCTATACCTATCATATAATATATAGCTTTAAAAATAATAATTTAATGAAAAGTTAAAATAAGTATTATTATATATAAAGAGTATTTATATTATAAAAAATATATCTCATACAATGTATTAGTTACGATAATTGAATATTCTTAAAATTTAGTAAGAAACGAGCATTGTAATAAAATTGTATAAACATATTCCAATACATACACTGAGTAAAGTATTATCATTTACACTGCAGAAAGATAACGATCACAATAATAAAAAGATAATTCATGTATATTGTTATTAAATGTTTTCCGTATTTATTGAAGTCTAATTTTTTCTATATATCGAAAAATCCCTAAATTTACATGCAAATATAATTTTGAGTATTAAAACTACCAAACTCGTCCCATGTAATGTAGGCCTTAAGGATCAATGTTATTTGATCTTTCGTACACATTTAATGAGTAATAAGACAGCAGTATAATGATTTCTAATGATGTCCGATTAAAAAAAATCTATACATTTTACCATTAAATTATAAAATTTTATTATTATATTTTCGATCGTTGAATAAAAACATGTTACGATAAAACTTGAAAATTTGAATAAGTTTTATGAGAGATATTAAAAAGAGATATATAAAACTAAAGACGCATGCAAGACACACAAAATATGGGTATATTTTAAATTAAAAATTATTTGATTTAAATTTAAATTAAAAAAAATTAATACATTAGCTTATAAAACTATACCTACTTTTATTTCTTGATTTTCATATTTTTATTATTATTTTTTAACTTGATTATTGACTTATGGTCGAAAGTCGAAACTATAGTTGTTACCTATAACAATTTTTCGAAACTCTGGGTACATTTTATTTTTTGTAATATATATTAATTTTATTTATATATATTGTTATTTTTTATAATATAAATTTTTTTTATTTGCAAAATATAGGGTAGTCTGGTCTATTATTAAAAATTAGGTATCTATACTTCCTATCTATACTTCCTACCCAAAGTACCATAATTCATTTTTATTTTAAATAGTTTTACAACAATTTAAGAAAGTATAAACATTTTTAAAATATAAAGACATAACAATACCATAATTTTAAAGTATATATACAAATATTTTACTAAAATATCAAGAAATTACAAAGTCGAAGTTTACTTAAAAATGTATAATTATTAATAAGGTATACATAAATATACAATATAGTACACTATAATTACAATATACTTCTACTTTAATAGTGTAATTTATCGATAAAAAAAACTACCGAAAATTCCGAAAATTGTAATAGGTAAATTTAATAATAATGTCAGATCTTGAATATTGCATCAAACATTTACTGTAACACTGTAGCATATTGATTTGATAAATTTTTTGACAAATTCGACCATATTTTGATAAATTTAAAAAAGAGTGTATACACTTTATTTGATACAAGGAGTCAAATAAGTTTTCAGATGAAGAACTTTTTGATATACAATTATATTTTCTAGCTTGTACTTCAGTAACTATTTAGCTAAGGCATTTTTCGATTTTCCCAGTAATTTACTCAAGTGTAAAGGAAACTTTTTCTTGCTTAAAATAATGAAAACTATTTGTTTATCAGAAAATGATACAATATATATATATATATATATATATATATGTCAAACTTTATTCAGAATCGTTTTTCGAATTTTCAATGATTTATCTTTGGTTTTAAATCTATAAAGTAATAATAATACAATATTCTGTCTGCTGACCGAAGTATGATGTACCAATTTTCACCACCTGTATCTGGATAGATTTTTCGTCAATTTTTAAGAAAAAAAATTAATGAAAAATGTATGATTGTTAAAAAAAAAATAATGATAACAAAACGATAATATACACTGACAGTATAACCGTGTAAATGTTAAAGTAGGATGACCATACTCCGTCCCGTTTTTTGGTGGGATTGTCCCGTTTTTGAGGATTGTATCCCGTTGTTTCAACAAACTTTAAAAGGTATTTTTCGTCCGACCTTTGGAAGCGGGGTTCTGTTTCTTTTTTCATTCAGGAAAGATTAAAATTTTTCATTTTTTTTTATTTTTATTTGCTTATTTACCGTTTTTAAAGCGATTTATGAATAATTTGGCAGAAAATCATTACGATTGACGTTTTGTTCATTGTTGTCCCGTTTTTAATTTTCAAAATATGATCATTCTTTCTTAAAGGGCTAGGTCGTAACGTTGTGTTTGATACAGGTACAGTGTTTGGAAATCTCTCGTAATATATTGTCTGTGATTATCGATTTCAAACCGAACGCGGATCATACGTCGATTTATCAAAATTAAAAAAAAATGTTTAACGGTAATATACATTTTTTTTTTCTGATGGGTCGGGGTGAGGAGGCACGAAAAATTAATCAAACAAATTTCATTATATATATTATGTGATTTAATTGCGTAACATATATTATATATATGCCTTCTGTGCCGTGTTATCGCCCGCGCCCAACGACGTTCGCCCGACGATAAATCATCGGATCGGACGCAACATGAAGCTCTGCATAAACACCCTTAATTACTATCCACTCGTTTATAATATAAATTTTTCTTCACTTCGGCACCACTTCGACTGGTAAGGCACACGTCAATAAATTATCATAATATCTAAAAACCAAACAAACGAAACATTGTCTCATCGTCGACGTTCACGCGTTCCGGTCGGTGCCGTTTATCTGATTCCCGACACGCGCGCCGGTGTTTGTGCACACAAAATATTATGTGTACGGCACACCCGTGGACGGTATTGGCGACGGTGTGTCCGGAAAGTAAGTTCCATTTTTTTTTTTTAACGAGTATATAACAATATATATTAACATATATAGATATTTGGAGAAAAATTGTCTCAGATTCGGACGGTGGATGTTGGTCCATATCGTTCCTTCGGTCCACGTACGGATATAGCGAATCATTATTATTATTTTAAATTTCGAAACAACGACAAATCGTCGTGTCCAGAAGACGATTCTGAGGAAAATTCGGCGTAATAATAATTATATATGTTTTTTTTTTTTTTTAAAGCACTGGTCAAGTAGGGGATGGAAGTACTTACTTTGCTCGTCGAGCACGATACTGGTGGTCCAGATATTATCGTTGAATTTATAAAAGCAATAATAAATATTTTCTCTCTATAGAACGGATTTAAGCAGAGTTTCGGTATAATAATATTTAATATTATAAAAAAAAATTTACTATTGACATTATTATAACCAAATTAAAAAAAAAACCGTTACCATAACAACTATTTATTTGTCATTTCATTATTTCCTCTGTATTTATAAAATACCATCTGCATCCCGAGTACGCCGTTTAAGCGGTAGTATTTCTTTACGCCGAAGGAATTTACTGGAAAAATGACTTATTCAAAGCATCAATTAGAATTCTAAAAAACTCAACAAATTCCTCACTACGCTTTAAATTTGAAAAAAAGCACACATATCATCTTAAAACTAATACGTTCCTTGCTTCGCTAAGAATCTAATAATTTGTTAGAGATATTTCAATAAAATTGGTTTTTTAGAAATCATGTAGGTTATAAGGTGAAGTTTAAAAATCAAATAACTATCAAAATATTTGTAAATTATATTCATGATAGTATATAAATTCAAAATTATTACGCTCGAAATCCCCCTTGAAACCTACAAAACCTACATAATAAACAATGCAGTAGATATTATCTCTAAGTTAGTTGGAATTGTTGATAATGAGATAGGATTATTAAATTAAATTAACGAATTTCATCCAGGCTTAAACTCAGACTGTTTAAAAAGTGTAAAAAACAAAAGTGCTGTAGAAACAAAAGTTTTATATTAAATTAATGTATTATCTAGTTTTGAGTTATGTTAATGAATAGACTATTTAAAAGTTAACTGAATGAAAGTTTTATAAAATAAAATAAATATATTAATAGAACTGCAATATTTTGTAGAACATCAATTTAAGTTTACATTTTGAGCTAAAAATGATTTTTCAGAACCCAATCTGAATGCTGATCCTGGGTTCTGGTTATTTTTATAAATTCATAATATATTAAAGGAATGTTGTACAGTCTATTTTATAATTTACGAATAATTGTATTATTATATAATCATAATATAATTATACCTTTGATCGTGCGACATGTGACGTCTTATGAGTAATTAATTACATACGTGATAAATGCAATGACGTGTATGGTACTCGGGAAATGTTTCAATACTTATATAATAATGTTCAAAGATTTATAAACTAAGGGATGGAATAGGTAAAACGAATTAAGTACTTATAAAATGTATATATTTTTAAAATATAGGGTCGCCATCCCACAAAAATAAAATATTAGATATAGGCTGACCCTTGGTTTTAGGGAGATCAGACAAAACTTTCTAATATTCACAAACTAACTAATACAATTTTTAATCAAATTTTTATACTTGTGTTATATGAATTAAATTGAAATCAAAATAAATAGTATATAGCTATAGTATAGTAGTTACTATATATATATATATAATATAAAAAGAATAATTAGAATGATAAGAAATTATTTTTGTTATTTATATAATTAAATAAGTTTTTATAAATTATACCTAATGTTAATAAATATTTACCAATACATTTGGAAGAGTCGAGAAATAATATCCATATGAATATAAAATATTTTAACTCTATATCAATCATTATAAACTATATTATCGTTTAGAAATACTAATTTATCAATGGATTATAGAGCCAATCTTTGTATTTTATTTTTATTTTTGAAACAACTAGCCTGTCTTTTGAAAACATAATTTATACTTATATTAATTTATACCACCCATTATAACTATACTCAGTGACAATAAATTTGTTAAAGTTGTTTAATTCAGCACCAACAAATATTTTTTTGTGGGAATTTGAAGCCCACGAAAATCACGATTAAAATTAACGTAATTATAGGTTTGAAATACATACTGATAATAGTTCGCCTATTGATAAAACAAATAATTGTCATGTTCATGGGATTAAATCTTGGTCGAAGACATTCGATACAAAACACTATTTGTATTTACGACCGTTTCCTATAAAAAGGACGGTTCCAACGAGTGTCTATATATACCTAGTTAATTTTTTGCCAATAATTTTGAAAATTTTACGTACTTTTAATCACGGGTGTAAACACCGAATATATATTGCGAAGTTTTAATAAACACTCAATGTAAACGTAAACAAAACAATGTTCATTAATATATTAATCGACAGAAAATTCTGGGATCGGTCGAGCAAACACATAACTCCAAAAATATTATCTGCGTATTTATAATAATATATTTGTTTACTGATTTTGACTTTTCCGATTACAATAATCTTTAAATATTTACAAAATAAAGCCCATCTTAATCGTCTGTAAGTCTTCGTTGGATAATAAAACGTACACATGTGTATAATATACGTATTATTTATGATAAGTAGGCATTATTATCCGCGTGTTTGGAGGAAATTTCAAACAAAACGTTTATGAATTCAAATTCGAATACCGTTTCTCTCACGGTATACTAACTAATTCGTGCGGTCGATTTACATATTATTGTATGTACGAAGAACTTTGTGTCTCTCGTTTAAATTTCATGATATATATACCTACATTGTATGTATAGAAATAAAAACGTACAAAAAAATATAAATAATAAACCAATAAAAGAAATATTATCTAAGGTATATATTTTCCTAACCTTATCCGTCCATGAGATAGTGAGCTTTATTTTTATTGCGTATAAATTTGCATTGTTATTATGGCATACAAACATCAACAGATACATTTATTTATATATATTATGTTTATTTACGTATATGTGTGTGTACTATAAAATACGTACGTATATATTATTATGTTTTTGAAATAGCAAAAATAATTTAAATGCAAAAAATAAATGAAATTTTTTCAGTATCGACCACGCGACAAAAACTTATTAGGTATTATCTAAAAAAATTGCGTTACTTACTAGGTTTTACGAGAAAACTGCCAACTCTTCTCGCCGTTGGGCATTAGTCTCCATTAACTTCATTGATTTATTTTATTTCATCGCTACGCTATTTTTTCATATTACATTTTTTTTTATTTTGCTCTTTGAAAGCGGTTACTTTTAAAGGTTTATCATCGTCACAACAAAAACGATGATGACGAAAGTAGCTCATGGAAAAAAAGGCATTTTCTGAAAAGAGAAAACATCAATAGACTATATTATATTATAAATATACCTATAGTCATGAGCGACAGCACGTACGTTATAATATCATACTTCACCGTTATCGCTTGATGGATGTAAAAAAATAATCATTATTATATTTTTTAATCGGATACCTTTTATAGGGGTGTGTATATTTGAATCACGGAAAAAAACCCACGCAAAAAATAACAAAAAAAAAAAAAAACCAAACAAAAAAAAAAACCAAATGAAAAAAAAACCACAAAAAAAGTCTGGCGTACGGTTATTGTTTTGACTATGATATATACTTATCTATGGGTTATGGTTATGGTTATACCACAGAATAGATTATTATTTAATCTATTTATTATTTAATTAATAGATTAAATAATAATCTATTCTGTGGTTATACTAGAACATTATTCTATTCAAATAGGTATTATAATCACAGAATATTCTGTGTCATAATTACCTATTTGATATTATCACAGATAACAGAACATAAATATTGTTGTTCGCCGTTCGGTCGCAAATTATATATAGTCTGTAGTTCGGTAATAAATAAAAGGCACATGAACTCATAAACATAGTCATAGATAAAAGAATACTGTGAATGAACATTATCATTTTAAAGTATATTAATTATAATTAATCGAAAAAGTATAATATAATATATAAGTACATATACATTGTACACAATACATTGCAAACTGCAACCAGTATACAATTCAAAAGGTATTATAATACTGTAACCACAATAATATAAAAATAGTTATTCTAAAATCCCCATGTCATAAATTTGATAAGTTTATTGGCATTTCAAAATTATTATCTGAAAGATCACTTTTAGAATAAATCCAAATATACTATATTACCAATATAATATACTACCTATACCTATCTAAATACACTATAGGTATTGACATGATACAAATTTCAAGACTTTTAAGCTACTATCAAAAATGAATAAAAAAAAATTGAAGGTATACCTGCATTTAAAAATGGATAATTATTCAAATATAACTGTAGATACATTATAATATATCTTTTTAACTTTTATAACTTACATGTAGGTATATATTATATTTGTATAATATATTATATAAATATATATATTTGTGATTTATATAGGTAAATAACAATGCATTGTATATTATAATTTATAATTAATTAATAAATATTGTAAAAAATAATTTGATTTTTTTCCTTGGTTTTTTTTCATTTGGTTTTTTTATTTTGTGTTTTTTTTCGTGTTTTTTTTTTCCGTTTATCGTATATTTAGGTTTTTACTATCTCGTACTTTTTTTTTTATTATTTGTGAACAACTATATTATACACACATACCTATTATATCCATTAATTATTACAATTTATATTTAATATATTTAATATTTGTTTACTAAAATAATACTGACTAACATGACTTCTACAATAATAATAACCGACATGTTTGTTTTACATACGTATCCATACACTATTTTCTGTTTACACGATTGTAATTAATAACCAGACAAACAATAGTATACTCTACAGACTAGTGACGTTTACCTGATATTCGACGGTTCTCGTATTTATTTCTTTCTCAAAAATCGAAATTCAAAAATAAATTAAATTAAATTTCCCTTAAAGTAAAACTTCAATTATAAGTCATAATTATTGACTATTATTTATAACTTTTTTTTTTTTTAGAAAAATGTTATTTGAGGTGACTAATATTATGACTTAATTACTGTTTTCTTCAAAATTAAATTTTTAACCAATTTAAATCTGTATTATATTTATGTTTCATTGGCATTTATGATTAACGTCAATATGGTATAAAATATAA
Source organism: Pemphigus obesinymphae (assembly GCA_025469235.1). NCBI lineage: Eukaryota > Metazoa > Arthropoda > Insecta > Hemiptera > Aphididae > Pemphigus > Pemphigus obesinymphae. The sequence goes on from JAIPRL010000714.1 coordinate 62,807, forward strand.
ATGAACAAATAATATAATAACCATATAATATATGGTGTTATTATAAGCATATGCCGCCAAAACTATAAAATTCAAACCAAATATGTACAGATTATGATTTGTATGTTATCATCAAACAATATTTTTTATTTCAAGTTTTTATTTAGCTACGTTTATTTAGCATACATACATCATTATATATAAAAAAATTTGTGGATTTTAATCGATACACGTGACACTTATAAAGTGTTTAGTTCTTTAAATGTACATGTACATATTTATTTAACTTAAATTCCTATTTATAATATATCGATTTATTTATATAATATAAAAATATAAAATTATTATCCACATTTTTTTTTTTTTGGCAGAAGTCGACCGAAAATATTTTTACTGGCTAATAACCCAATTAACCTATAAACTGGCACTTATTTTATTGGCCATTATATTTCGTATCGATTGTTTTTTTTTCATTCTGTTTTAATAATGGCTAACACTCTTTGGAAATATTTGTAAGCCATTATTTAATGGAAAAGAACAGTTGTTTTATTGCAACAATTAAAAGTTCTCACAACGAAATCGAAAAATAAAAAACCATAAGCTATTTTAATAAGATACAGCATTTTTCTTCAATTGATGGTGCTTTTAGGTGAAAATTATATGAATACACTTGAAGTGTATAAGTTGTTGTTATAAGGAAATATAACAATATATATGACAATAAAATAAATTGAATTTTTAGACAAGCATTGTCTTTTATGATTTGATTTGTGATCGTTTACAATTAAGACTAAACTAATTTATATACGCGTCCACTCCAATAATGAACAATTATTACTGTAGAAGCATTTTGAAAATAAATTAAATTGTTATAAAACGTTCAGTGGACTTTTAAAATAACGCAAATAAGTTATAATACGGACTTAATAGTACCTACAACATTTCTATAAAGCATTTGTGCGTAAATCAGAAGTTTTTTTTTTAATTTGACACAAATTATAAATAATATAAATTTTGAAATAAATTAAAAATAACGTTATAATAATAATATTGAAATATTGTAAATGAATTACGTATAATGACTCGTTCTTATTATACTTTTATTTTATTTTAGTGAGTATTTGCCTACTCTTATATTCTATTATTGACGTTTGATTGTTGAGTGAATACATTAATATTGATATTAATTTTAAATACAAATATATTTATAGTTGTTTAGTGAACAAAGTAAGATTTTTCTCTATGTTCATACTGAACAAAAGTTCTTAGTGCTTATATGAAGTTTTTCGTGTGTATCGGGTATTATTATTATATTAATATGTGTTTTAGGTACAGTTGTCTAATGATTGACGAAGAGTGAAGTATCTTTTCTCGCGATCGACTTTGTTTCTTTTGATTGTTTGAGTTATGTGGGTTATCCGTATACGTTCAATCCTTGATCCGTCTAGTGTATTGTTATTTATTTATTTTAACTTTTATGTATTCTTATTATTTGTTCGATTTTATACATTGTGTACTTTAATTTTGTGCTTTGGTAAAAACGTTTATGTGCATTACAAATTGTAAACCATACGAGCAGTTTTTACGCTATTAATAATTTCAAGCTTATAGACATTCGAATAGAATGGACGTAAAGGAAAATTGAGATAAGAAACATCCGAAACTCAAGCTTAAACTTAGAAACTATCGAAATTGATACTCAGATTTCCGAAAAATACACATCCATTATTATATAATCACCTCTGTAATATATTCTCTGAAAAATATTTTTAGCTGCGACAGCCAATACTAAAGAGAATATAATAATATAGTATTCCACTTGAAAATTATAGCGTTCCTATACCTGGGTGAGAAAATATTTGAATACTATACAGAAAAGGGTAGGTATTTTGTGAATAAAAAAAAATTCCATTAAATGTATAATTTGTTAATACCCTAAAATATATTATTATATAATAATTTATATTTTGAATATATTTCTGCAAACGTTGTGAATTTATTTTTTATTTTTTACAAAATAATATTTTCAGAAATCGAATATATATATATATACATATTTTTTTTAAAGAAAAAAGAGCGTTATCATTTGCAGTAGCTTGTGGTTTCGTATCTATATATATATATATTTATGTTCAAATTTGAAAATACGTTAACTGTTCTTGAACACGAATGCTCGCTAAAGGCACATGCGACTTCACTCCATTATTTATTATAATTTGTAACTGTCAAGTTAACGATATTAATATAATGAAGTCACGGTGATTGCACATGATCATTACATATACAAAATTATTTGTTTTTTTAATTATTGTAGTTTAGTATAAATGTTTGTTGAGGTTGAGACTAGCACTGTATTTGGTATATATATATATATATATATATATTAACCAATAATTATAATTGACTTAAATTGAATGATAAATTTCAAATGCTACAATTATACATAAGTACATATGTTTATATTATATAGTTAGGTGATTATAAGTAAATACCAATATACTTTTAGTGGCAAGTGCAGTAAATATACAAAAAGTTAATTAATATAGGAAAATGATATTTTGTCTGTTTTGGCATATCTGATTTTATAATAAGCAATATTTTGAGGTATTAAAACACTTGTTTACTGCATTAAATTAATAAAAATTGATGCAGAATGTTTAAATGAATATTAATGTAATATAATCATCTCAATTTTAATATTTTGCTATAGTTATAGCACGTCTATACTTGCCATTACAGAAGAATAGTATTTTTTTTCATTTTTCATATTATCAGAACTCGTATGAGATATACAATATTTGAAATGACAACAAACCAAAAAAGGTCAAATTATGAAATTCGATCGTTTCTATAAATATATTCATAAAGCGCTGTATTCAGTTTTTTTAACGAGTATGAAACCTCCCTCTCCCCAGCTAAGTTGTCAATTGAAAGTAATCGGTGATCGAACTTAAAATACTGGGTAATTTTTTTAATAATCAATTTTTATGTTTATAATTTATTTCAAATAGAATACACTAATTAGTATTACTTTGTAATTATCTACTACATTTTTACTAAAAATAAAACAATAATAACAATAATAAATCAATTATTGATTTTTATTATAATATACTTGTTTTATTAAAGAGTATCCGATATTTTTAACTTAATATTTCAGGATATTTTCTGAATATTTTAACGTATACATGTTGATTCACAACAGTTTATTATTTATAAGCGTTTACAATTTAGATAAGAGGTGATGAGGGACACGAAAATAAATTTTTAGCTCTCCACAGTCCGCGCTATATGCACTACCCTCTTATAAATCTTATAAATTATAAATGTTAATAGGGAATAAACTACTTGTAGGTATATACTTGGTTAAATATTTATATTGTTTATATTATATATATATTACAATTTTCAGAAAAATTATGTTTCTTTGAAATATTAATATAACTAGTGGATGTTTAAAATTATGAGCCGTAAAAGTAAAAACGTAAAATACTGTAAACATTTTGAAACTTTCGTGAAAATGTAGTATTGCAGAATACCTTTAATATATAATGTATATATATATTCATGTGGAATTTACTGAGAAAATTAAACATGTTTTCTGTTTAAAGAATTATTTTTATAATATATATATATAATATGGACGAAATGAAACAATTTTAATTAATTGAAAATTTTAATCATTCCACGTCATCATACGCACTCCTATGTGAATTTTGTTTTTGTTTACTATTACAGGGGTAAATGTTAAATTAAGACATGCGCAGTAGTACTATTTCTACATTCAGCAGTATTATTACGTGCAGTGTTGACACTAGCTGACAGTGGAGTGCTCAGAATTTTGAAATGGGAGGTAGGGGATGTTTTCCCAAAAATTGATAAATCGTTATATATATAAAAAAAAAGATCATATTATGTACAAATTTGACTATGAATTCAGTGGTGTCATTCGTGAGGGTGCAGTGTGAGAATTACCTCTCCCCTTGTTGGCCCCAGCGGGCCGGTGTCGGGATATTTATGAGACGCCGATATGATTCGTGCTAATAAGTAACTTAATTATTATAGCTCATGCCGTATAGTAATTACTTGCATGCTTGGCTTACTCGTAAAATAAATAATAATATGAAAATAGATCGATAGACGCTATCAATAATATGGTTAAAACTTAAAACTTATAATGGGAACCTATTAATACCTATAGTCTATTAATAGTTATTTTACTTATTGATTTCCACAAATATCAGTATATTTTGAAAAAAAAATTAAAACCCGAGCGCCATAATTAGCAGTTTATACTGTACTATGTATACTTCATGTATATCTATACTATATTTAGATAAGTACCTACTTTTACCACATTTTATATGTTCTTTAGTGCAGGTGGTTTCCATAAATAAATATTAATATATATTTAATTTCCGTATAACTATTCTACAGTGTGCCCGGCCCAAGCGAGTCCTGATCGACTAGGTTGGTACCATATTTATTTAGTCTCTCGCCTCGTTTTTTTTTTGTCAATATTCTCCTCGAAAAATTATGTCATTTGTGCCTATGACAATAAATATGAAATTATGCAAGTTGGTAATTTGACCGAGATAAAATGTATGCGGGAAGAAGTTGATGAGCTGTTTTTTTTTTCTGAGTTATTTAGGCTGGTCAAAACTTTTGCCCCTCCCTTTCAAAAACGGAAATGACGCCACTGTACGAACTCAATGCAATCCAATAATTATTCATTTGCCCGATGCACATTCAGATGCACTTCGCTTATTGTACAGAATACTCTAGGTGAACGCATTGCACTACATAAAACGATTTTGAGCGGAGCTTCGGTGATAATATACATAAATCTCGGTTACTGATTGTGGTTAAACCGTCTCCGGGTAGAAGTTGCAAAAACAAAGAAGAACCTTGTGTGGTGGAAAATAGGAGAGACCGCAGAATGCGAATACGGAGATGTGCAAGGCGATCAACACTTAATACAGTGCAGAATGACAAACGCAAAATGTGAGAGGAACGATCTTTTTGGGAACCAATTAATAACGACGTTCTCAAACTGATTAAGTTTTGGCTAAAAAAAAAAAGAATATGACACTGTTGACCGACAGCAGTCGGTACTTTTTAAAGTACAAACTAGATGGCATTTTCTACAGGAAAATGAGGTTACATATGTACAGTTTGGTTCGTGACTTCTGGTCGAAAAGTTGTACACAAATGAAAAAAATAAACATCATCATAAAACCACTAGGTTCCTCTCTCCGCTTAAAATATAAAAAAAACCATAGGGGTGATATGACCTTAACCCCTCCCCCTCCTCGTGAACACGCCACTGCTGCCTGATTATCCACGGTTTTTGTCTTTTATAGACACTTTAAAATATTAAACTTGAACTTTGTACGGTAAACAAAAACCGATGTACGCAATAACTAAAATAATATGATTTACGGGTAGACATAGCTAGGTGGGTACTTACTACAGGGTTCATAAGTCAGCAACAGGTGATCTTGAAGATTTTTTTTCGACAAACGAGTAAATCTATTGTACGTAACCGCGCATTAATTATAAAAAAAAAATATTATATCTTTTATATATAAATAACGGGTTTTATTGATTTATATTGTCTCGCGACAAGTTTTTATTCTCTTGGAAAATAAAATGTAAATATTCAAATAGCTATAATATCATTTGAATTCGAGAGAAAATTTACATATTATATATAGGTTCGTTCGTAATTATGTGGGTTGTGAATAAATATAAATGAGTTAAAAAGTTAATGCTAAGTTCATTATTTTAATTAAGTTCAAATACGTAAGTTGTCTGATAAGTTTTGAGCCTAACAAAAAAACAAGTATTTTTTCAGTCGAATTCCTTTATAATTTTCAATATAGTCTCCTTATAAGTCAATAAATTTTTCCAGTGATAATTTAATCACTTTAACAGTTCTAAATAATAGTACAAAATAGGTGTCTATGAATGCGATGAACTCTTCGTTGGTTGAAAATCTTTGTAGGTACTCCGAGCTAAATTTTATCCATATAACGAGTTACTTTTTTTTTTAGCGATTTTATCTTTAACTTAAGTACTATTTATGTTTGATTTTTTTATAAATACTGAGTTATGTTTCAGTTAATTGAATCAAAATTAATACTTTTTTGAATAAAAATATCTTTTATATTTTGAAATATGTCAAGATGTCAAATATTGCTCTTTATACTTATACTGTTCTTATACTGCTCTTTGCTTATCTGTACGTTTTGTACAGAACTAGAATTTTATATTAATTATCCTATATATTTAAAAATGCTAGAATCTATATTTATATATCTATATATTTAATAACTCATATAAAATAATTATTTATTTGGCATTAGTACAATCAGTTTATTCTGATGGTATATCTATATTTGGGTATGAACTTTTAATAATAATTTATCTAGACTTATAGTTACTATTAATTGAGTTTTAAAATATTTATTAAATCTGCCTATGCAAGCTAGCACCTCTTTGGTTTATAAGAAAATTAAGGTAAATGATTTTAAGTTATATTTATATTTCATCTGTTCTGGTTGAATCGGAGCCATAAACATTTAATTCCATTCTTAGATCATGGACACAACACAAGATATAAACGGAATGTTAATATATATTTATTCAGTTCTACTAAAGTATTTGGTCAAAAAAAATGTGTTATACGGGTTTAAATTTTCATCTCTCTTTTTAATTATTAACATTAATTATTTTCAGAGTTTAAAGTTATAAAAATATGTTAAATATTTAGATCTATACAGTATTTAATTTTAGTTATTTCATAAAAAGTACGTGTCTTTTGTTTTTCTTATTGTTGTATGCACTTGCATTATCTTTAGTTTTTAATACTACGCGCTACTACTTATTATTATATAATATTATTTCATTAAATTTAAACTAATAATGTCTTCTTGTATATAAAGTTAATAGATATAACACCCGTTTCCCCAGCACAAGCTGAGCTTATAAGCTATAACTCATATCTATAGTGCTGCAATATTGTTAACTATATTTAATTTATATTGTGTATAGGTAATTTTATTGTTGTAATAAATATTACTATATATGTAAACTGTATATAAATGTTGAAAATACTACAAAGTTTGGAAATAATTTCCAAGGCTACGATTATACCATAGAGATAACTTTTCGGATACATGAAAATCCATTTCAAGCCAACAAAAATTAAAAACAAATAGTTATTTATACATCGTTATTTAGAAAAAAGTATAAATTTAATGTTAATAGTAAACAGTATTTCTAATACTTTCCAAGTTAAGATACTTTTCTTCCATTTTAACTTTAATTTTTTTAACAAAAGTATAATTTTCAACTTTTTATTTAGCATAATATCACATATACAAACATAATGAGTTAGAAAGATTGATTGATGTTTCCAGCTTTACCTCAATATTTACTGCTACTTTCTAGTTTAACTTAATACTTATATAAAACTTTAGTTTAAAAAATCAATATTAATATTCTTGGCAAACGATATGTGGATTTCTATATTATTTTTTGTCCAACCAAATGAGCAAGGACAGAAATATGGTTGATTTCAATCATCAACACTATTTATATAGAGTACACAGGATTTGGCTCTGAATGACATTATACCTACGTATTATGTATATAATTTCGTTTTAAATAAAATAAATGTATGCCGGCATCGTATAAGCTCAAAGCTATCGTAGCCACAAAATATTGGCATACAAACTAACAAACTAAACAAGCGTATTAAAAATCATAATATTTGATAAGAAAATACACGTGAAATTACATTTGCCAGCGGAATTGGCTACTATTATACGCGTCTGAAAATACCTACCGAACAGTCGTGCAAGAGATACTTCACTAAGTTATATTATAGTTAGTTCATATTATCATATTATATGTAAACACTTTTAGTTCATATTAATAATAATTATTATTGTTATATTTTTAGACCCGAAAAACTTTCTTCGTTCGTACTTCAAAAAGTCGTCACGTTTGGAGAACATAATTTCCTATTTACTGAAACACGAACGTAAATACTAAAAATTCCAACGCGAAAGTTTTTGAAACGCTTATTTGGATTGTATTCTTGGATTCTTGGACTTCTCGTCCATGAATTAGATAGCATTTTGGTCCCGAGTTTCTTCCCAGAGTATTTATCACTATAAGTAACGTTTATGTTTATATTATTATTATTATTATTATTATAGTATTTTAAGCTATCTGATATAATATAATATAACCAAATATAAACATTAATTTACTATTTATTCTTGATAAAATCGGTGCGAATCGATCGAACGAATACGACGTGTATATAATACATTACGTATTGTTTTTAAATTTCTCCGCGCTGACGTTCATTTTACGAAAAGATAAGTTTTACCGAGTGGATGCGACGTATTATAAATCGATAGATATGCGAATTTCGCGCCGTTCGACCGGATATCCCGTTGCGCTTCACTATCCGTGAATATTCGTTTTCGTGTTCGGCGTGTCTAATGTCGCGGCACAACGAATCTGCACCGTGGGGCTTAAACAGGAAACGACGTCGTCGATCCTCCTCATCGTGGTCCCTGGTCCACCCACGAGGGTGTAACTTAGTTGTTAAAATAGATTCGTCTTATTCTCGGGTTGACGGATTTATTTATATTTTTACATCGATTTCCTGTCATTTGAAAAATACGAAAAGCGAGTAAAAAAAAAAAAAAAATAAAAATATAAAAAAATACACTATAATGGAGAAATTGAATGCGACTGTTCATTTATTATTATTGGTAAAAAAAAAAAAAAAAAAAAAAAAAAAAAAACGAATCCCTGTATTATTCCACCCCCACGAGTACCTATTATATTTTAATAACGAAAACACTAAAATACTACATTCTACTTTATGGGGAACTCGGAAACTGCAGATAACTCCAAAAATGTCCAATAAAATTCAACCCACCGCTTATGTTTATTTGATCCGACTTATTAACCCTTTTAGTGCTACATAGTTTTTTGCATTGTTACCCTCCAGTAATGTATAAAATTGATATTTTCTATTTTTAATTTGTATATACTCACAATATTTTCGAAATCATTTAAAATCATGAATTGAGATAGAAATTAAAAAAAGTCAATATTGACTGAGATACTTAACTTTTTAATTTTTGCGGCCAGTGGTTCTCAAAATGTTATCATTATCATATAATCGGTAAATGGAATGACATAATGTATCATATTGGAATATAATTGGTTTGATTAAACATATTTTTCTATAATTATTCTAAACTCAAAATCACAAAAATAATACCCTTTTATTTCTTTTATCACCAATAATGATATAACCTATTGGGAACCCCTAATAAGAGCAAAAATGAAAATATTGATTTACATCATGGAAAAAATCATAATTAAATTTTTTTTTTCCAAAGAGTTTGAAATTTCATTATCTATCTATTGATATAGGTTTCAAATATATACAACGAATAGATAACGTTTAATATACCTTGACGAGATAACTCGTCCACAGGCCGTGAGTGCGCCATCATCTTGACGAGATAACTCGTCCATAGCACTCAAAGGGTTAATAATATGTATTTGTATACGAATGTGCTGCTGTTTTTATTTTTTTTTTTATATGGTATACGTATATTCAAACTCTTCGACGAAACATTTAGCTTCTTAATTGTCGTACTTGATTTTCGATCTACGTTTCTGTATAGATACATTTTATTAAATTGCAAATACAAGAATAATACGACTATGTCGACCGAAACGATACAAATATAATATTCGGGAAATTATTTTCTCGTATTGTTTACTTTACACAGATAATATAATATTACCATGGCTCGGAATGAAAGAGTTATAGCGTGGTATTTTTAAATTCTTTAGGCAAAAATTTTTATAATGGTTCAATTTGCTATGATTTTATTTGAGATAAAATATTTTTATTGTTAATGAAACCAATGAACAATCAATTTGAGCATCTTAAAAATACTTAATTATATGGTATAAAATGTCGATTTTGAAAAAAATTGGGTTCAAAAATTCAGAAATATTTTTCCATTAACGCCAGTAATATATATGCCATAACACTGCTTATTAGATGTATTTCACATATTTTATAAAGAATTCTTCTCCCCAACCTCGATATTTGGAGAATGTTTATAATCGTTGTGAAACGACCAAAATAATAATACACTACCTACCTAACCTTTTACAAACAATGGTGAAGAAGTACCTAAGTACATTCCCGGTAATATAACTATATATGTTTATTGTTTATATAGTAAACATTATATAGATACGTGGTAAGGGTTTAAACGTGTAGTTTTTGGCACATTCAGGTCCTTTGGAACAATTACACTTTAATGTCCTGACGTTAATTTGTTTGGCAGGTGAAGCGTTGACAGCAACATGAATGGTGGCGTAACGTAAATGAGTTTTCCGAACATTCGAGTGTGAAAAATGGTAAGTATTTAGACTGCGAACGTTTGTTTTGGCTGTAACGCACGAAAATAAACTATTGCTGGACTGTCGTAGTATCTCATAATGATGTTAATAGTATATTTTAAATGTTCGTGTAAACCATAAGTAAAATTTTAAAATTGACGAATTGCTTTTTTCTTTTTTCTTTTTTTTTTAAAAAAGGTAAACAAATTATAATAATATAATAACTGTACGTGAAATGTAATTATGACTAAAGTACTTAAAAATAGCAACATTGTGTACGTATTATAATATTTGAATAAATTGGAATTGGAATGTCATTAAATATATATTTTTACAATTTTACATAAACGCAAGGCGTATACACTCTGCGATTATATATAATATATTGCTAATCACATTCATAATAACACTTCTGTATAACTATATCTGCGTCCTTGGCGAACGTTACATTTTTAAATTTATAGGGGTTATTAAAATTGCGGAAGCACAGATGTGTTGTCTACATACTTTTTTTTTGAGGTTATACTCCCGGCAAAATATACTGATTACCCAATAATATCCATGATAATATAAAAGTCGCACATTGCAGGTATCACACAATTAATATTTTTGAACCTCTGATCTGATCAAACGTGTGACGTCACCGAGGGCGCAGGTTAACTGGACGGGTTAAACTAGTTAGCGTATAAAAATGAAAACTTGTTCAAAAACTATATGTTTTATATTATATAATATAACATATTTCTCGCCCTTTGTTTTTTGGAGAAGTGGAGAATGGCTGGAGTTTGTACTCCGGTGGGATTTCTGTGTAATCATAATTTCAGATTATAAAAACTTTTCCAACATATCATCGTCGTTGTGTTTCTTCTCCGTATATTTACGCTGACGGTTTCATTCAAAAACCTAGACCGTTTTACGTGACCAAAATATGAAAATAAGGGATAGAATTTCGTTTATTCGTGTGAATGAAATAATAACTTTCTTTGAACAATCGCTACAAGCGAAAAACACAAGGTTTAATTAATAATGATACATACATACCTAACATAAATAAATTACGTATTGTTTTTGTTTTTTGTTCATTACTAATTCTATACCGTAATTGTAATTAGGTATTATTTTCAAAAAACTGTATTATTATATAATAAACTGTACAACCGTTTATGGTATATTATAAACTATACGGAATTCTGGCAATTAAAAGTAAATTAAAACGTACTGTTTCAATACGGCTATGGTTGCACTATGCGATTATAAAACTAAAGGTTTAATAAATAATAATTATAGTGCACACCATATTGTAATAATGTATAACCAGTAATTATTCATAAATTGTAGATACACGAAGGTATTTACAATTTATATTAATTACTATAATATATTATTTACTATATAATTGAAGGGTCCACTGCAACAACCAGATAACTCCATTTTTTTGGCAAAACTGTTTTACTCACTAATATTATAAAGAAAAAAATTATATACAAGAGTTATGAGTGAAAATTATTTTGAACGTCTTTGAATTCACTGCATCAACCAGATAACTCCAGAGTAGTTCGGTTGTTGCACATAATTATGTGATCACGCTAAATCCAACATTTGGCGCAACAACCAGATAATTCCGGAGTACTTATAAATAATATGAGATATATGGGCAAAATCAGACAACTCCAGTGGATCATTGACTTTGGAATTATTTTTAGGTATAAAGGAAACATTTTAAAGGTTACTATTCTATTCGATATTATGATAAAATAACTATTTTATAAATAAAACGTATAAACAACATTATTTTAAAATATATATATATTTGTTCTTTAAATAGTTTTTACTATCTCTTGAAAAATTCATGGAAATGGAGTTGTCAGGTTGTTGCCGTGCACCATTCAATTACTATATTATAATATGTACCTATAATTACATTAATATATTTTGCGTTAGTAAAAAATAATGTATACTTACTTTTGTGTATGTGTGTACATAAAATAATATACAGCGACTTCATATAAAAAACTATAATATGCTTTTTAACATAAAATATTAAAGAACGAAATCTAAAACCGTAAAAAAAAAATGTAGTGTAAAATTTAAAACATAGGTTTAAAAAAAAATTTATTTTATTAATAATAATAAATTAAATATTAATTACATAGCATGGTTCAATATCGACGTATATAGTATATTATATTATATATGATAATCATTTAATAACGAGTATATCTTATGTATATATATATATATATAATTAATATTTTAGAGCAACTATATATATATATATATATATATTATAATATAATATATAAATAAAAGTAATGAAATTTACAACACCTTATAAATATCATTTCTGAACATGATATAAATAAATCTACCATTATCTAGAAAAAAAACAATTAGGATATATACTATAATATATAATATATAACCACAAAACCGATTTAATTTATTAATATTTACGATACAAAGGGATATTATACGTTTTGTCAAATTGGTCCTAAAATATAATAGTAATATGAGTTATTATTATTATTATTATTTAAATGGCATCGTACGTACGATTAATAAAATTAGGCGGAAATTAAAAATTCGAGTTCGTAAAATTATGGAGTGTTAACAATAAGTTTTTAAAAAAAATTTCAAGGAGATTCATTATTATAATTTATATATATATATATATATACGCATACATGTATATATATTAGGTACGTGTTATTTGAACGTTATATATTCCTATTTCTAGACCCTAGTAATAATAATAATAATAATAATAATAATAATAATAATGATGATGATAACGAGATGATGGTAATCGATAATCGTCAAAAACGAATATATTATATAATTAAATAATTTTAAAAAAAAATCTCAAAAAAAAAAATGAAAACGAAAATAGAATATTATCTACAAAATAGTGTTTTTTTTTTTTTTTTATGTTTTTATTTTTTTTTTTTTTTGGTCTGAGATATTATGTTCAATTATTACGGGGCTCGGCCTCGACGTCGTCTTTTCGACGGCTCTGTGGTGTTGAGTGCCGACGAAATTTATGAATCTCTGACGAACACGAACTCGTTGTAATGATTCCAGCGACTTTCCTCCGAGTCCACGCCCGGTTTGAGTTCAGCTGCCGACGTCCCACCGGCCGTGCCCGATCCACAGCTGCCGGCCATGTAGAACCCTTGTTCCTGGAGCATGTCAAATGCCTGCTCGATAGACGTATGTTTCAGGAAAAACCTGCGCAACAACAAAAAGGTATATAACAAATATGGTACGGGACGATACGGAATAATCTAAATAATTATTTAAATAAAGTTTATTCGGATCCCAAGGAAAATGTTGTCGATTATAATATAATAAATTTCCATAAAATTTCGACCAAAGAGTGGGTATATAATGCCAGTGTTGCCAAAACTTATAATTCAAAAATAGCTATATTTTATATTACTATCAAAATAGTTAGAAATAGCTATAGACAATTTTTTTACTTAAAAACACGATTTCGACTTACTTTTCTATGTTTAAAATGATCAGTGTTGGTTAAGTTTAAAAAGTAACGAACTAACGTTACTAGTTACAAAATTAAAAGGTAACTAGATTACTTTTTCGTTACCTAAATATAAAAGTAATAGCGTTACATTATTTTTTCAATTCAAAAACAACTAGTTACAAATGACTACGTTACTTTCAACATTTTTAAATATATAAAAGTTAAAATAATAAAATAAAATGTCAAAAATATCTTTTTTTTTTTCTGATAGTCGTCAGTCGAATATTATAAAACTCAATATCATGTCTACTTCAACTTATATAAAATCAAACAATCGTTAAAATATCTACATTTTGCAGATATGATGGGTCATCGGCAATTTTAGACGAATTTATTTGAATGAATTGTATTTTTTATTTATAAATATGTAACGCGTTATTTTACAAAAGTTACTTACAGATAACTAACGTAGTTACTCTTACGTTACTAAAAAAATTAAATAACGAAGTTACAATAACGTTACTCGAAAAAGTAACTACGTTACAGTAACGATTAAAGTTCGTTATGTTACTACTCAACACTGAAAATTATATATATTTTTAAAAAGCTGATAGTAAGTTTTTTTTAAAAATATTTTACAATAAATTATTTTATTTTTACTACAATAATAGATAATTTTTAACATCAAATTAAAAATTTTCTTTAGCAAAATATAAAACCGTATTCAAAATACGAGTAGGTGGGTATATAGGTACTATAATTTAAAGTCTAATATGAGAAGACAATATGTCATACACTCAAAATGATTAGTAGAGTTTTACTTATATAATTTACACACGGAACATATAATAATGAATAATTTAAATTTATCTTGAATAATTTTATAAATATCAAATAGGTATACATACTTTTTATAAATTTTCATATAATATAATACACGTCATTTACCGAAATAATTAATAAAAATAGAAAAAAAATTATATTAAAATTTAAAATCAAGTTCATTTAAATCATTTAAATTGTATTCATTAATCTGTGATCATAATCTGCACTAGGTGTTATTTTTTTCCCAATGTTACAAACAAAATAAAATTACAACTATATTTTAGCTAAATTTAATGAAAATATTGCTAGTTTTAGCTAACTGCTAAGGATTAAATTTAATAGCCAAGTACCAATTGAAAATAGCTATAGGTTTAGCTATAAAATAGCTAAAACGGCAACACTGTAATATAATAATGCTAATGTACCTAATATTGAACAGCAAGTGTACAGCTAACACTAATTCGGTCAAATTATTTTTTCGGTTCGATTAACCAAAACTGCACACTGCACGCAGCCAATGATTATTTTGTATTTTTTAGAACTCCTCAAAATAATTTCGTTTTAATAAAATAAAAAGTCCCACTTGTTCCTCTCGTACGAGTTAAAAATATAGCCAAACTCCTTGTCGGTTATTTTATCGTTTTACTTATATACACACAGATAGGTCCGATTGGTGTTTACAATGGATTTGTTTAAACGATTTTCCGTCATAATATGTAACTTAATCGAAATAGTGCGAAAATATAATATAATATTGAGAAAATAGAACTTAAGTCGCTTAGAACTCACAAGTAACGTTTTGATACTTAATTAATTTATTTCAAGTCGAGAAACACCGTGTTCTACGCAATTTACAATTGCCCTAGTTTTAAAATCCATTAGGAAAAAGTCCAAGATCTTTAATCGGACAGTATTCTTTTATACTAATACATTCGTATTAAACAATACGTTTACGATACGATTATCAGAATTCGTGATAAATCGTATTATACATCATATTCCACGAGTGTGCGATATGTGAACGAAATCTTAATACATTTTCTTGTCGTTGACACTATTTTATTATTATAATTTTTTCTATTATAATACCCTGTGGCAAGTTCGTATTTTCCCGGACATTTGTAAATTTCCATTTGGGGACAATAGTTTTATAAAACATCGAGAACGGTAAGTCCGACCAACTCATTCACATATTAGGAATACCTTTACTATATTTTTGTATGTCTCGTAGTAATGAATTTCAAATCGTCGAACATAGTATTTTTCACAATATTTTAATTATATTTATAATAATACATTCGGGTGAACTTTTATCAGGAGGACTTTCAAATATTTGCACATATATAAAAACTCGAGAACGTTAAGTCCGACGGAATTCACATATTACGTAGAGTATATTAGGTGTATATTATGTAGGTACCTACTATATTATATTATTGTAGTATTTTTCAAAATTTTTATTAAATATAATTTATGTATATTGTGTGAAACCCGTTACTTCGAGTTTTTGTATAAACCTGAGAATAGTAAGTCCGATACATTTTTTAATTACCTATCTACTTTGTCAACCTACAACAGAAACACTTTATGTGTGAAAGACTATCTTCTAGAGGAGAGCGAACGCCAAATTCCGCCGCAGTCGAAATTCTTTTAAAATGAATTAATTAACATTATCATTTTTTCGAAATACTTCGGTCACCAACGATTCCGGATCCTGATAAATTTCACTTATGTGGTGTTTCACTCAAAAAAATTTACACTTACAAGGTGTCACACCCAAATGGGGTTACAAATTCAAGGTTTTGCACTCAAAAGGTGTTAAACTTACAAGTAGTCTCACTTAAAAGGAGTTGCACCCGATAGGTGTTGCACTTAAGCCAGTATAGTATAATATAATTTCCAAAATCCGTTTGTTCGTATGGTATAGTTGTTATCCGTACGGTTTAACCGTTATTAAAAATTTTGCATGCATGTTTGTCGTGTTCCGGGACGAATACGATTTTGAAATAAAATCAACTTACTAAACAATATAATTATTTTTTCTGTAGAATAGACGGACGGATAGAAACAAACATATTTCCAGACAACGATATAATCGAAAAAATAATATGATCGTTTGCAAAACATATATGTATATGAATACTATTTGCTATGTGACACGCGATAAACCATGATGTATAGTTTATCATTCTATGACATGATATTATTAAGAGGCGAAAATTTAAACTGAATAAAAAAAAAAAAAAAAATTTTCAGGTATAGTCGAGTAATAAAATTGCAATAAAATTTGAAAAAAATCCGCAAAGTACACTTGATCTTTAGAACATGGGTATTATTACGCATTATACCCGTATAAAAGGAATCGAATTTCGGATAATAATTTATAGAATACATTATTATATTTGGTCAAAGGTATTTTATCACATAACAATGGCGGTGATTCGACGACGAAAATGACGGTAATGCGAGATACCAAGTTTAATAAAGGCTTACGGTACAATTTGTGCGCAGAACCCTTCTCTGTTGTTTGGATAGACGATCGCTCGAATGGGAAACAATGGCGGATATTCGCGAACAAATGAAACACTTAACGAACGTTTTTAGGCTCATTAATGACGTATGGGTACAACCGTAAAAGGCCGAGTTCGCACAGGGTAAAAAATAATCTTAAGATTATCGTAATATCCGGACAATGAAATGTTAAAAATAACGATTAACATTGTTTTCTTAATATATCCTAGTGTATACTGAACATTTCAACCACATACAGTGTAACAAATCATTTGAAAAACGACAGTAAGATTTTCATTTCCTCAAAAATAATAATTCGTGTAAATTTACGTAATTATCAGTGGCGTAGCCAGGATTATGCGATGGGAAGGGAGTGGGATTGAGTATAAATCAAACTCGAAACCCTCCTAACTACGCCACTGATAATAATTATTATATATTTTAAATCCTTATTACCTATATTATATACCCGAAGTCACAATATTATACACTTTAATTTTGCGTCATCTTCAGCACGTACCAAAAACTGACCGTCGACGTTTTTCGTACACGTTTTTGGCACGCGCTGAAGATGACAACTTAATTGTTGAAATACGTATACGCCAAGTAAAAGTGTTTAATATCGAGACTTCGGGTATATAATATAACAATATTATAAATAGTCACGAGTACTCATTATATATATATATATATATATATTAATATTTGAAATCCCTCGACTATAATAATTAGATCTTATTTTAATCTTATAATTTTATAAAAATGTTACTTCTATAAACATTATTTTTTAACCAGAAATACTATACCTTATGTATGTAGGTATATAGGTACCTATTATGGTTTTTTTTTTTTTTTTTTGGAACTGTAATTATATAGGTTAATGCTGCGGTATATCACATTAGTTGAAAACTTGAAAATATGATATTAGATGCTATATATTTAATTGTAACTATTTTGCATAATTTAATTTAAAATTTAATTGATTGAGGAAATACGTAAATTCAATCAAATGCACACCGTACGCTGAATATTATAATGACATTTTTTTCGTAGGTATGTACCTACTAACCTGAAAAATTGGTTTTTAATTATGACGTACTTTGGTCATTTCAATTATTATGGATATTGTGATGGAAATAAATTATACAGTTAGTTATTATTAATTATATAGTTATAATGAAATATTTATATGTATTTAAATTTCGAAATACATAAAAAATTGTACGTGATGGTGTATTATTAGCAGCGAAACGAATCTGTCTACGTTAATATATTAATATAGACCCATATTATAGGTAGGTATCATAAATATTCAAAATCGTTCTCGACAAAACGCAATAGTGTTGTCCTTGCAGTAACGAAAACTACGAAGAGGTACAAAGAATTATATAAAAACAAATTTATTAATTAAAAAATGTTTTTGAATATAACTTTGAGTATATAATCGTATGGAATTATTTCACAGTATATAAGAGAGAAAACTGGGATTCCATTTCGAATTTCAGAGATACGAAACGAGTGAAGGATAGGTAGGTACTGTACGGTACTCGCAGGGTTTTATAGCGAGAAGAGGTTGAATTACAAGAATTTATAGCATTATACCCACATCATGTACACGTCAAAAAGTGTGTTTGAAACTGTATTTTAGGCAGAAATACTTGCACGCTGACATATGTTATGAAGAATTTATAAATGGGCTTTTTGGGTAGAAACACACAATATTTTATATCTGAGAAATTCCGACGGAGTAGAAGGAAAAAAAACGAGTTCAAAACGCTTTTAATGACTGTAAACCCATTGAACAATAGTACATGTATATGAATTGAATAGGTACACTTTAATCGGTGAAATGACGCGTATTAAATTTCTAAACGATGAAAAAAAAAAAAAAAAAAAAAATTTGCAAATGTCACTACGATTTTTTAGTAGAAAGGTTATATTTTAATTCATCGAAATTGAATCAAAAATAAATAAGATCATTACACTTTAGTGAAATAATAATAATAATACGAAAATGAACTACTATTTAGACCGCTTGCCATAAAGACAAACAGTTTTTCTCGAAATTACAGTTAATATCCACGAGGACTCGAGACAAAGTCGGTAATGGATTTGATCAGAACAAAATCATAAACGATAGAAAATAAAATCAGAATATTAGGATATCCTATAAAAGGCTCTTACGTAAGACTAGGGCTCATTAGCGGACTGTCATAATCTATTCATAGGTATTTGAATGCAAGTATAACCCGTCCAGTTCATCTGCGCCCTTGGCGACCGTTGTGTTTTTTAATTTATTGGGATTATTAAAATTGCAGTAGCACGGATATGTTGTCTACATTCTTTTTTTTTGAGGTTATTTCTATGGGATACTTCCGAAAAAATACTGATTACCCAATAATATCCATGATAATATACGCACATTGTAGATATCACACGTTGTTCAATTAATTTTTTTGAACCCCTGATCTGGTAAAACGTGTGATGTCACTGAGAGCGCAAATGAACTGGACGGGTTATACAATATATTATTCAACTCTAATAAATTTGATGTTTATGATGAAAACAAAATTTATTTTTTAAAAATTAAGAATATTGTGATTTAATCAACGATTGGTTGGTTTAAGATTTTTATTTTTGAAGAAATTCGATTTTAAACGTAAATTTAAATACCAATACTGTATTTCGATTTTTTGAGAAATTATTAGTTCAGTAATTTCTTTCTATGCATGATAATTTATAATTTATATGATAAAAATTCAAATTCTGTTATCCGTAAAATCCAGATAGAAAATTAATGAATTCTAGATTCAATAAATCCGAACGTAGGAGATCCGGATTATTCAGATTCTATAGATATAACCAGATATTCTCATTCCGATGAGGTATTATAATAACTGACGGTGAAAATGATCTACATAAAGACGTATTCGTATTGGATAGACAAGTGATGAATATATTAATACACTGACGACTATATAAATAGGTTAATATTTATATTGAATATATATATATATTGTATAGACACATATTATACATTCAAATGTAATTGTAGGATAATACCAAATAAATGGTTGTAAGACTTTTGACTGAAATAATGATTGCAGTTTTAGTTTTTAGTTTATATCACTAAATTGAATTTTTTTTTTGGATTCCTAGTCTTCTAAATTAATCTAAATAAAATTCTATAAATTAATATTTACAGAAATATTTGAAATGTGTTTCAAAATAATTTCTTTTTAATAGCTTCGGCTTTTACTATTAAATTTACTCATCTTGTATTTCAAATTTAATTTAAATCAATTAAATACCTCATCATTTCTAATGGTATATTTATATTATGGTTTTAAAAGTGCATATTTTTAAGGGGCGTGCATTTTTTGGACGATATAAGAGAGGTTGAAAAATATCAATGAAAAAGTCAGGGGGTGAAATGGCATCTCCCATATCCCTCCTCAACTTCCATTACTGCGTATATATTTACCCAAAAATCTACACGATTCAACCTTCCTCGAGCTAAAAAATAAATATACATGTTAATAAAATAATAATAATAATAATAATAAAATAACTCGAAATTGTGTAAATAAAGTCGAATTGACGTTATATTCTAAAAATAATTTTCCACGTATGTATGATGGGAAATAAAACATTAAACATATTTATTTTCATTTTTTTATAAAAGTTGTCAAACATACACATTTTTACGAATATTGTTTATTCAACTGAAAATCTCTATAGTAATACTCGCACGGTTAAGTCTTTAGTATTTTTGTGCACATATTTACCATATAATTATATTGTTATTTCGTTATTTTTTCACAAATATTAATTGAAAAATACATTTTAAAAGTGATTTGAAAACGTTAATTTAGTATTATTTCAATTTTCACATTACACACATATGAGCAATGAATTATTATATCGTGCAGTTCAGTGAATGTCAGTTCATAAAATATGCATATTATTAAAATGTAATGTGGTAATGTATTCGGTAACCATTAGATTACATACTAATATTTGTTATTGCTGTTATGATATTAAAATATATAAGGAATATATTGTTTTATATAACCATTTACTCGAAAGGATAGTTGTTAAATGAGCAAAAAATCATGATTACGCGGTATTTTATACACGGGTACGAGTATATTACTATACATTTCAAATATCCTGGTTCCGCAAAATGTGTTCGGAAATTGCGAAAGGATTAATGACTGCCTTGGGGCGTATTACGTCAAATGAAATACAAATTTGTCGATGTCTTAACATAATTTGTTTTGGACCTATTATTTACTTACGCTCAACTTGTTCGAAAATTTTGTTAAATTCACATTTACGTTTTTATTCGATCAAATGCTCTTATGTGTTATGCGTTATACGTATATACCTATATTCCATAAATATATTATATTTAAAGTGGTTCCAATCGGTCATTTTCTAAGGCGTATTAAATAGGCACTTTATCGTAAATGATAGAATAGGTACGGCATGTTATCGTTTCAGAAATTAATGAAGTTAGTGAAGTTAATAAAGTTAATAAAGTTAATGAAATTAATGTATGTGGTGGATTCGATCTAATTAATTTAATTATTGATGAAGATATTGCACATTAATTGTTAGTAGAGGCTAAGGTTTTGTTCGTGTATTTTAAATTCACAAGTACACTACATATGTGAAATAAAAATTCGTATGATTGAGTTTTGCATTTTATTACCGAATGACAACCGAAATGATGATGTCGTTATATTTTCTTTCGTAGTTTGGAAACAGTATGAAATAATTTATTAGAAAACTGTAAATGCATATAAGGGGATTGAAAGCGACGATTGTCTGTCTTTCTTTACAAACGTAACATAGAAATTTAGAACATTTACCATTTATTTTAGACCAACGTACCGATAGGTCTAGTCATATGATAAGGATTCTTAAAATGAAAAAAATATAAAAATCAAAACTTTTCTTAAAATAATTAATTAAATTTTAATCAGTGCTCACCACACGTTTTTTCTAGTATTTTATCTCCCAGTAATTGGGTCAACAAATGAATAAATAGCCATAACTCATAGTTCATGCTATATATGACATAACCTAATTTTACAAATAATAATTATACCGTCAATAATTGATGAAGTACTTAAATCATAGAGTAAATAAATATAATATTATTTCGTGTAGGTATTTTAGTTTTCCTTCATTACTAAGTATAAAATGTGAAGACTAGAAGTGGGTTGAATAGTACGAAATTCGAAAAATCGAAGAAAACTTTAAGACTTCGGTTTGGGTTCGAAAGTCGAACTAAAGTTGTAAAAAGTCGAACCGAACCAAACTTGATTAAAGAGTTCAAGCTTGATTATTTACGTTTTTAAGGAAGTAGGTATTATACTTTTTTTTTTTTTTTTGTTAAAAGTATACAGATTTGTTGTTGATGACCTTATTTTTTATTTTTTTTTGCTTTTTGCATATTTTCGAAGTTTGGTTCGGGTTCGGATTCGAAAAATAAACTAAGTGTTCGATTCGAGGTCGAGTTCGTTCTTGAACTCTAAAGTTCGGTTTGACATCTACATTTTAAGTTCGATCCACCTCTAAAAATGTAGCTTTTATAAATATAGGTAGGAAATTATAAATATATAAATAATTAGTTAATTATTATTAATAATTATTTATATGAAAACGTACATTATTTACTTAATTATTTAGTTTAGATATATATTCCTAACAGACGGTATAACATAAAATTACCATGCAGGAATTCGCAAAGTTTAATTAGGTAATAAATAATGTTTTCATATAGTTTTCATGTTTCTGATGATTAAATAGTTAGATTAATTGAATTAATTTTTTTTATAAATGCATAATAATTTAATCTTTATTTTGTTCTTAACAAATTTAAAAAAAAGAACAGAAATGTAAATTTACAAAATAATTTCTCATTAGTTCTTGAATTATTAAAAAATATATAATTCGATGGATGTATACTGCAGTATTTAAATAGTTCAATAATAAATATATACATTTAAACAAATAATATATAAGTAGGTACTTCAGTTTTGCTATATTTCAATCGTTTTATATTAATTTAAGACTTATTACTTGTTAAAGATAAAGTTAAATATTTATTTATTTACGTTATTAATCATTATTATTATAGCCTACAAATAGAAATTTAGTTAATTTTAATAGTATAGCATCTATTATCAATATTAAATATGGGATATCTAAAATTTATATCTGAAGAATGTTATATGGTGGGGAGTGGATGTTTTTTTTTGTATGTAAACACTTGTTCTGGTACAAGAAGTCGGGTATGGGTTTTTAGTTATAGAGCTTTTTAGATAGAAAATACATTCTAATTGGTATTTTAGGTATTTTTTTGATTTTCCAGGTAGTAAAAAAAAACTATCAAAATTGTTAAAAATTATGTCAGACGCATGGAATTTGCACCAAATATTTACTAATAGGAAATGATTTCTAGTTTTTAGAAGACGACATTATTCGATTTTCGCAGTAGTTTTTTCATCATAAAGGGAATACTATCGAAAATGACGTGAAAATGTTATAATATTAAATCGAATATTGTTCAGAATCATTTTCCGAAAGCAATAAAATATTGCATAAATGATTTAATGAATTAAATTATTTAATTAAATTAATTAAATGAATTATAATTATGCAAATAAATGTAGCAATTTATCTTTGAACTTGCAAATATAATATAATAATACTATACTTTATTCTGTCCAAACACTGATGAGGTGAGATGGATCAACATTCGGCAACTGAATTTGAATAGTTTTTTTTTTTTTTTTTGTTAATTTATAATAAATATAAAATGTTTTTAAAAGTGATTGTTCCCATTTATGTAAGAGTATACAACATTTTATATATATTTGAATTTTTAAAATCGATATTACGTGTTCATTATCATCATTATTGTACTTATATATAACAAGAGAAATTTTAATGAAGCGTTTAATAAATAACATATTAACGATTAAATAATAATGAAAAATAAATATAAAAGGCGAGTTGTATGAAAGAACCCTTTTGTTTTTTTATTTTTTAT
This sequence comes from Pemphigus obesinymphae, assembly GCA_025469235.1. Lineage (NCBI taxonomy): Eukaryota > Metazoa > Arthropoda > Insecta > Hemiptera > Aphididae > Pemphigus > Pemphigus obesinymphae. The sequence continues at coordinate 87,127 of JAIPRL010000714.1, forward strand.
GTTTTAAGTTTTAAATCCTTAGCAAAAACAAAAAAAAAAAAAAAATGAAAACCCTCTCCATTATTTCTATTTTTACATATAAATATAATATAATATATATATATATATGTATAATGCACGTCAAACACGTTGCTTTGAACACTATTAAAATATTAATTTCGTACAAAAGCCTCGGCCACTCGTATAAAAAATATAATGTGATGTTGGCGATATCAAAATAATAAATATGGCGGAAGTGCATACCAAAAATAACCAGGTACATACGTGTATATATATATATATATATATATATACACGGGAAAATGTTTGGGAATAAAACGGACATTTTTGGTTTTTACATTTCAAATATCATTTTTTTTTAATGCGTCACATTATTAATATATCCTCGTTATTAACGCAATGTATTTAAATATTTATGACTAAAAATAAACAACACGGTAATTGAGTAAATGTATGCATCTTCTGCAGTTACCCTGCAATGTACGTACTATACATTAAAAATGAATTCAAATAGGTGCAACTACAATATTTTGTGCACATCCTATATCTAGTTACTGTTTGTATGTTGTTACCTTTGTTTATTTAATTCCTTATATTGATATCCATACAAAGTAAATGTACATTTTTTGTCAATAAAAATTAATTAAAAATTGATCATTTTACAAGAACTAATGTAAGTATATTCTTACGTTTTTTTATTATATATTTTACTACCACAACGTGTGTTCACCCGAACTTAGAGCTTGCACTTCCCGCAATATCATCAGTAATCGTTATAATATATAAGTACATTGATATAAATGACTATTTATTCTTACAAAAAAGAAAACACGTACTTACGTACAAATTGCTTTGCTTTGTGTAGGACGGCTTACGCCTATTCCCTGTGCCAAGTCTTAGGTCTATGCCAGTGTTTGGCAAGTTACTTTTAAAAAGTAACTAAGTTGCGTTACTAGTTACAAAATTAAAAGGTAACTAGATTACTTTTTCGTTACCTAAATACAAAAGTAATAGTGTTACATTACTTTTTCAATTCAAAAGTAACTAGTTACAATGACGTTACTTTCAACATTTTTAAATATGTAAAAATGAAAATAATAAAATAAAATTTGAAAAATATCTTGATTTTTTGCTGATAATCTTCAGTTGAATTTGTAAAATTCAATATCAGTCCAATTTATTATATAAAATCCTACAATCGTTAAAATATTTACTTTTTGCAGATATGATGGGCCATCGGTCATTTTAGACGAATTTATTAGAATGATTTTTATTTTTTATATTTATAGATATGTAACGCATTATTTTACAAAGTTGCTTACATATAACTAACGTAATTACTCTTACGTTACTATAAAAATTAAATAACGAAGTTACTATAACGTTATTCGAAAAGTAACTACGTTACAGTAACGAGTAACGTCCGTTACGTTACTACTCAACACTGACCTATGCTAGTAGAATGTAATTGTGCTGGAGATGTTGGTTTTGGTTTTTTTTTAAATTTTTTTTATTTTAGGCTAGTTTTGAAACACCATGATTTAAATTGTTGAAGCCCAGTCTAAGGGTCTCGGTTTCGGCTTTTTTTTAAGGGAGGTTACCGATGGTCTAGCACGTCCCAGCTCCCGGGGGTGCCTGTATCGCGACTTGTGGTGTTCCTGTGGAAGATGGCAGCAGCTTGAATGCGGATGGTTACTTTAAGGGTCTTAAATCCTGCTGAACGGAGGGTGACGTTGTTGTTTACTATTTATGGTAGCCCTAGGATAGAGCGTGCGCCTATTGTCTAGACCGCTTCTATGCGTTTCCATCGAGTTTTAGAAATAAAATGCCGGCTTAGGTTAATATGGGATTTATGTACATCTCGAGCATGTTTAGCTTGGTCCTGGGCAGGATTGGGCTAGATTTATTAAGGATAGGATACAGGATGCCGCGCGCTTTTGTTGATTTACGGACTATATTTGAAACGCTAGTGTTGAAATTTAGATTACGGCTGACTGTAACTCCAAGACACTTGGCCAAATTTGGCCACACGACTGTGATGTTTTGGTATGTCGGACGGGGAAGGTTTTTCGTTTTGGTCCGGCCAAAAATAACCGCTTTTGTTTTTGTTGTGTTTACACGAAGTCGCCATTTGGTGAACCATTCTGAAGCTTGGTTGGTTCGGCTTTGGAGTTGAGTTACATACAAATACCTACGATGGTGTACGTACAGTTTTGCGCGTGTTCCGACGGAACAATATTATTAATGATTATCTTCGATATTATTATTGTTTTTTATCAATTAATAAAACATGTTTACACGCGGTTGAATATGGTAACCGCGTTATAACCCGTATATGGTAACCATATATGTAGAAACGGGAATCGAACTATATTTTTATGTTTTAGGCAAACGTAGACATTGTGGAAAGTATACGAGACGTGAGTGTGGATAAACAAGAGGCTAGAGCTCACCTGGCCGTGTACCGTTCCGTGTCGCCGTGGTCCGGATCCCGACTCTCGTTCAACGAGTCGCCAAACACGTCGCGGCACAGAGCCACGCGACCGCATATCAGTATTCGGGGTATCTTGCGGAAGTTGACGTCAGACAGCCCGTCCCGGCCGAATGCGAACGTGCCACGGTAGCCGACCGTGATGTAGCCAGGCTTCTGTTCGCGGAGCCGCTCGGTGAGACCGTCCAGCCGGTAGTAGGCCGCCTCCAGCCGGAGCCTCTCCTTCTCCCGGAAGCTCTCGGGCAGCGATAGCCGGCCGTCGCGCAGAAAGTCCAGCACGTACCGGAAGAGCACGCCGTCGCGGTCGATGAAATACCGGCCCTTGCTGTCCTTGGGCAGCGGATCGAGCCGGCCGCTGAAACGGTCGGCCAACAGCGACGGCTGGGCCTGCACCAGCGTGGACACGGCCGTCGTGTAGAACACGCCGCCAACGTTCAGGTCGACCACCTGGTCCATCTCGCGTGTATCGCACAAGACGTGTGGACGGATACGCGTCACGGGCGCACTTTCGGGTACGCTCACGCCCTGTCCCGTGTACGTATACGTGTTATAACCTGTGCGTGTATATTGCAATACACGAAGTAATATGTGCCGACAACACGAGCACGCGTTCACAAGCGGACAGCGCGCCAACTGCAGTGGTGGCCCACCGATGGTATACGCCGACTGACCAAGGAACGCCAGGCGCACGCCGTCACCACCTCCGGCACGTACACACTCGTGGTAGCCACCTCACTCGCGCCGTCTACTCGGCCACCATCGTCGCCGCGACTCGCTAACAGCTGACGCGCGCGCCCATCGCCGTAATCAATATACACCGCCGTCCCGTCTCGACGCCGCCCCGCGATCACGACGCTTGCGCCGCCGCCGCAGTCGCGCGTGTTTCCGCCACCGCCGCCACGGCCGACCGGCGTAAACCCGCGGGCCCACCCATCGGCCCCGATTTCCGTCCACGCCGCAATCGTCTCGCGCGCCACATATTTCGGTTTAATTAAAAAGAACCTAACCGACCACCGTGCCGCTAACTTGGTAAGCATAACGTAATAAAATATTATTATATACTCATTTGTCGGTTGATGGATTTCAGACGTTGACCACACTGCTGCTGAAGATTATCCAAAGTGGGGGGGAGGACAAAAATTCGGTCAGTCGGTATAAGGGGGGGGGGAAGGATAGTACTAGCTGCTGGTAAATTTATGGAATATTAGAGCAACGACAAATTATCTTTTTCTATAAAACGATTCTGGTTAAAACTATGCGTAATATACATAACTATATAATACACGTGATACCTGATTTTTGTTTGAAAAAAATTGTGACGTTTATATGTATTTTTAAATTTTCAAAGTTCCAGGCCCATTTTTTTTAAATTACTCTGAAAAACCCCGTTTGGTTGTTTGCTTTTTTTTTTTTAAATCGAAAAATATTTTCTATAAAGTATCTTTCTGCTCATAATTACTATCAAAAACGGAGACCCACGTATAAAGCGATTGGATTAAATCTTCTGGTAAAAAAAATGTTTACAGATATAATAAAAAGTATACAATATCATTATAAAACCAAAAAGTCCATCGCACTGCTTACAATCTAAAACATTAATGTAATTTATTATCTAATGTATATTTATTGCAATGTAAATTTTTAATGAAAAGGTAAAAATTTCACAAGAAGTAAGAACGTTTTATCTAAATAAAATAAATTATCCACTAATGCATTTATTATCTCTGTTATGAATAATTGTGCTGAAATGGTAGTCTATAAATGTATTACGATGAACTACTATATACTTTTTGATCAATTCGATTTAAATATGTTTAATTCAAAAGATGCTTTAGTGTATAATTTATCTGTATACACTATAAAGCAGTTTTTAGATTAAAGAAAATCGCTTAAAAATTTAATTTTAAATTTTAAATTTGTATAAAACCGTCTTTATAGCTTACTCCATTTATAATTCTCAAGAATCTACCATTTGAAGGAATAATAATTTGTTACTATAATAATATTATAATATTTGCATAATAAACGACGTTTTCTATTGATTAGCGAGTTTATTTTGGCTAATAATTTAATAAGACCTCGGTAATTTAAAAATTAAACGAGTAACTATAGTAAAAATATTAATTAAATGTAAATATAAAGTGGTATCTATATTTTGCAGTCTACTGAAACTAGAAAGTTACAAAAAAATTTTATTGATTAAAATAATATATTTTCTTTCAAAACCATGATTATTGTATACTTCTATGAATCAATCTATGTCTCTATATGGCATAATAGCTTCGGGACGATGTACTTCTGTAAATGCTGTTAAGCCTTTAAAAGTACAATAGAATGAAGCAGTTTGTAATCATCTATATAAGAATTATTTTTATGGACTTACCAAAATAAATAATAAAAATTCGGTAAACCGCATGAAAATTTACATTACAAAATATTTACAATCATGGGTTTTTGTATACAAAATTATCTGATAATATTAATATTTTTACGAAACGTAATTGAATATAAGATATTACAGTATATCATTCAAATAAAAGTATTGATCAATAATTAATTGACTACGAAGGACTCATTCTTCAATTCAATACCAATTAATATACAAAGAACCGTCAGAATAGGGTGGAAGTACTTTGCTCGACGGATAGGACACCGGTGCCGATGTATTCAAATTGAAAGCGATGATAAATTATTTCTTTCGATAAACGATTTTGAGCGAAACTCGGTGTAATATTATTTTTCGATTTGTTAAAATGTTCTAATGTATTCAGTAATTTTCCTTCGCGTTTGAGAAAATTAAAAATTAAATCTAAAATTTATCTTTTTTAAACTACCAACTAGGTAAATAAATTTCCAATTAAAAAGGATTAAATTGTAGGATAAAAATCCTACTGTCGTTTCTATCCCAAAAAGTGTATACACTTTAACAAGTTCCAACTAGAATGGATTTACTATCGAAAATCTCTGTACTCGACTATTTGTATCTAAAAAAGTGGAGATAAACAATGTAAAATCAATACATAAGTCGATGCACTCAGAATCTAAAATAATTAATTTAATTTAATATCTTATTTCAATGGTTTATATATCAATTATATATAATATATAGACAATACAGTAATAAATTAATTTATAATAAGTGAATACGTGTATTGTATAAGTTCATTTTAAACTCGTATAAAAAATTTAAATATTCATATCTTTTTTCACTACCTACCTAGTCAATTAATTATTGTGCAGGCATAATATTAAATTAATAAATATTGTAATTTAACTCTTTACTTCCAACTTTTGAATTTGGCATACAGGAAATTCGTAAACCTATAATGTAACAATGGTATAATGTGTAATTATATTTAATAATTAATAAGAAATTGTGAATGATGTCGTTGACATCTCTATAGTAGTTTGCCGAAACAGGTATCGGATAAGTCACATATTTAACGCATCTATAATTTAGATGACCAATATAATATTAGACTCTACACGTTATTATGCCATATAATATTTATCGGTTGTCCGTCGCCAAATCCCTATAGACAATGTGGTCGAAAATGGTCGATTTAGCATATATATATATGTACGATACCTCTAAATAACCTATATCATACTGGCTGTTATACTATTGTTTATCATGAAAATCACATGCCCGTGTTATAAATTGTATATTATATTATGAATATTGAACAATATTATATGTTAAAATTGCCACGTTAAAAACGTGATTATTCGCCGGAATTTAGATTATGACAAATTGTTTATTATTATGACAACGATATTACATTAATGTCAGACAGCTGCGATATCCGTCTGATATTTTAATTTTCGTGTCCATTTTTCACACTTTAATATACGTTATGATAAATAATAGTATTGTTTGTTATTATTACGATGATTAAGACGTGTTTTAAAATTACCCGCAAGACCAGAGAAACAGGAATATTTTTTTTACCATATTATTTATATTTCCACCAATATAATAACCGTTAACTCCAAATGTTTTTAAATCGTTATACTGATTCCAGACGACCATAAGTGATGCAGCTTAAGTAAGTAATCTATTATGATATACTCTATTGTCACTACAATGAATTGGTATCCAGTATTCCAATGTAATAAGAAATTCAACAAAACATTTTTTTTACTAATTTTCCAGTGAGAAAATTTTTTTTACCGATTACCAATTACTTTCACGATGGTGGATTTATTTCAAAACATTACTTAAACTTATCCCGAAGGACGAATACATATATGGGCAATTTAATGTTGATCGGTCTATAGTTCGGATTTATATTCTGTACAAACAAACAAACAAACAAACAAAAAAAAAAAAGACTCAGAATTATATATAAGATATTCCCAGACGTCGTATATATAGTTGGTATCTGTACCAAATACGATACGATAAAATCCATATTAAATTTTTAATATTAAACTACCATATCGTCTTTGTAGTCTACTTTTGCCTTATATAAGGTACCTATCTAATATCTATAGAATATCTATAGCTAGTATAATAATATTATACGTATAGATTTACTGAATACTCATACATATAAATTACAAATATATAAGCAGTGTTAGGTAAGTTACTTTTAAAAAGTAACTAAGTTGCGTTACTAGTTACAAAATTAAAAGGTAAGTAGATTACTTTTTCGTTACCTAAATATAAATATAATAGCGTTACGTTACTTTTTCAATTCAAAAGTAACTAGTTACAATGACGTTACTTTCAACATTTTTAAATATGTAAAAATGAATATAATAAAATAAAATTTCAAAAATATCTTGATTTTTTTCTGATAATCTTCAGTTGAATTTGTAAAATTCAATATCATGGCTTTATTTATTATTTATTATATAAAATTAATTTATTAATATTTATTATATAAAATTCTACAATCGTTAAAATATCTACTTTTTGCTGATGTCATGGGCCATCGGTCATTTTAGACGAATTTATTAGAATGATTTTTATTTTTTATATTTATAGATATGTAACGCGTTATTTTACAAAGTTACTTACAGATGACTAACGTAGTTACTCTTAAGTTACTACAAAAATTAAATAACGAAGTTACTATAACGTTACTCGAAAAAGAAACTACGTTACAGTAGCGAGAAATGTCCGTTACTTTACTACCCAACACTGTATATAAGTAACACTAATATGTATGCAAACGTTTCTAGTCGAGTTTTATTTTCTTATATATTTTCTCAAATAGTGAAATCCGATAATGTCACGTTAGTACAGTTATGTTGCAGGGCCTAAGATATATCCAATTCCCGGGTACACACTTTTGACAATCTCCGCAATCCCTTTATCGAGTACTAGTCCCACAAATAATAAGAAAATCTTCAGAGTAGGTACTGAACCATTTGCACCTAACTCATATTAACAACATATAATATAATTTAACTTCACAAGTTAATAAACAGTTGTAATAAGTAATACATCCCGAATGAAGTATACAATTAATTGGGATGTAATGGTTTTACAGTGATAGGTATTTATCTTGGAAAATTGTAAATATCATGAAAAACTAAAACATAAAGCATGCCTTTAGTTGGTCAATATGTACCAATAGCAGTTGACAGCTGGAAATAATTTGTTCGTTATCGATATATAATTTCACAAATATGGATAAACTAAAAAATATATTGATCCATCATCATCGTCCCTATGAAGATGTGAGATTGGTAAATTTACCAAGTAATTTACTTATATTTTGCTGACAATTTGTATATATTTATTTGGACCACACAACAAGTATTTGAAAAAAGTTACCAAAAAAATATAATATATGGCGTTTCGATTAAATTTATACGTCAAGTATAAATTACCAAATTTTAAAAATGGAATATTTTCAAAGAAAACTCGCAGTGTATTTGTTAAACCAATATCAATTAACAACGAAGTTATAACGTTTTTAATTTAGTATTTGTACAAATGCTGGGAGATTCACCAAACCTTTGTTAAGGCCCTTGCAAACACGTCGTTTCTAAGGGCTTATATATAGGCAACTTTTTCGTAATTTGCAAGCGCTACTTATTATTTTCTTTTAATATAGTAATAGGTGTTTAAACTCTAAATTTAATCAAAATTTATAAGTTTTACGTATCATTTTGTTGAATTGATGGATACATTTTAGTAAATGTAAGCATGGTATTATCAAAGAGACGATGAAACAAATTAAAACAAATTTTTGAAAAATATATCAATTTACTGAATTTACATAAAATTTATCAACATTTTTTTTCGGTAAGATCTACATCACCAATCGTACACAAACCGAATATCATTAGTAGAATTAATAATATGCAATAATCAAATTTTAATAAACGAATATTTGTTAAAATAATACAGTTTTTATTATTTTAATGTATATATTGTTAAATTAATCAAAAATATGTTTACAATAAAAAATTCAATTTGTAAATTTCACAAAATATATAAGTTATAATTGAATAAAAAATAAATTGTAAAATTAATACAGATTTTATTATTATAATAAAATATGTTATTAAATTGAAAAAATATTCTTTTTAAATTGACTATTTTGATTAAAAATGGGCGTTAGTTCTATGAAGAAGAAGAAAGAAAGAAACACAAAATAATTATAATTAAATTAACAAAATAATTGTTAATTCAAATAAATTTGTATTCACTTAGAAAATTTTATCCAAGACATTAATAAAATGTATTGTTAAATCAATAATACGTTTTGTTATTTTACTGTTAAATTAACAAATATTTTATTTCTAAATCAACAAAAATTTTATTGGATGTATATTAAGAATTATATTATTAATTTAATCTATATTTTTATTGAAATCATAGATATATTTTTTTCAGTGTACTTTAGGCCTTTAGAAGGATAATGTATGTAGTATTATTAATTTAGTTTTTAAAACGAAGACAAACTATCGAATTCAAAAAACCATTTTGAGAGGAATTCTGTTTAATAAAATCTATATTTTAATTAAATATTAAAAATTAATGAAAAATTAATTCATTATTTTATGTACCTATACACTTCCTTGTAATTATCAAAAAATAACAGTTCTAGGAACTTGACATTTTTACAGAGTATGTATTTTAGTATTTTAATATTGAGGTAATACATTTTTGAATTTTTTTTTGTTTTAATTAATTTTTTTTTTTAAATAATATAAATATTCCTTCTGTCTGCTTCTTGAATAACGTTGCAGACATCCTTAGCCTCCGACAACTTTTTTTCAAGTTCTTTTCATCTATTTTCAAATGTTTTCTGCCCCTTCCAAATAATTCACATGACGATGATTGCACGTATGACCTTCCAACTAACTGTTTCTTCTCATTCTATCACGTTTTCATGCTCTCTGTTTTTAAAAAAACAATTTTTCTAACGGACCTAATGATATTTCTGCTCATTTACTTTATAATTGTCGTCATTCAATTATCTACCTTATTTTTATTTTTTTTTAGGCGATTCTTCGATGAAGGAACTTTTCCATTGGCATGGGAAATCTGCTCGATTACCCTTATTCAGTGACACATCTGATATTTCTAATTATAGGCCAATCTCTATCCTACCTCATTTATCCAAATTATTTGAATTAATTACTTATTCCTCTATCAAGAGAAGCCTTGATCATATGATCTCATTCCACCAGACATACTTTATTTCATGTTCCCTCCCATCATGGCATAACCACTATACGTATATAGAATACTTAATATACATTGGTTACAAACTTAGTTACTTTTGTCTTTCATTTTTGTTTGTTACCTCTCTTTCTTTTACTGTTCAAAAATATTTTTACTTTATCTTTTATTCTTATTAAAGCTTTTATAATAAAAATACATTTAAGTTAAAAATCATTAATATTAACAAAACATAAAAATAAAAATAACAATTTATTAAAACATTTATATATTACATTATATTAAATTAAAACATAAGCGGAACTAAGCAAAACTAAATTAAGAACCCAAAATTATGAATGAAGGATGCCATATTACAAATGAAAAAAAAATATATTGATATTTTATATATAAATAATGTTCTTCGTTGTATTGACGTCCATTTCGTATAGATACTTTCAGCCGGGCTTTCTCTGAGAAAAATAAAAAAAACAAACTTAAATACGATGCACGTTAAAATTGATTTATATAATATAAATATATTAATATAATATATATTGTACGCATTATTTCATTGACCGATATGGAATAATTAAAAACCATTTTCGTTTTGAATAAAACATATAACTTTATTTGTTATATGAAGCACGACATTTTCCTTGGTATGACTTTATTACTTTTTTGCATTTTTATTATTATACGAGTCTTTTGTATTGAATTTCATTTTAAATCGTTTTGATTATCGCATACGCCAAAATTTTTCTCAAGTGTAATTTGTCCCATGCAAATGGAATAGGGTATAAGCTTAATGAAATACGCTATATCTAGCCTGCACATAAATGTTTTTCAATTTCGTAAAATTTCAGAAACAATTTTTTGTAAGGATATTTGAACGATGTTCTCTATATATTCAGATTCGGAGAAAATTTATGTATTTAAAATTCTATTCGAACACCTACATATTTTACAACGTATAACTACAATGGCTTGTATTCCTTTTTTTGAAATTATATAATTTTCAATAAGTTTTAAAATAAATATGTAAGCACTGTAGCAATTATAAACTAGATTATGTACAAAAACTGAACTACTAACGAATTTATATTTTAAAATTAAATATTAGATAATTATTAATCTATTTGTGCGGTCTCATTTTATGTATATTTATCAATACATTTGATTATAAGTATTTTAGGTTTAAGTATTAGGTACAAGGCACTTTAAGTTTAACATTTGGGACTAAAATCTCATGATTTATTTTTTTAACTATTCAACAATTAACTTTTTCACTTACATTTTTAATATTAAGTACTAAGTATTTATGTATTAGGTATTACGATTAGTATTAGGCAATTATTTGGTTACCAATTTTTTCTAATATTTCACTAAAATAGCCCAATTACATGTATTTAAAAAAATACACTATGTTAATGAAGTTAGCAGAGTAAACCACAAAGTCAACATTTGTATATGATAACCAACCAATAAATATGTTGGCCATTGTTGAATGATTCCTAAAATTTGTTGTGTAAAATTTTTAAACATTTAAATTATTAAAAATTATTCCGTCAACTTCACGCTAAAAGATCAACTTTTGAAAATGTACGAAAAAAACCCATTCAAAAATATCGGTATGAATTTGTTGGTCATTAATTTCGTCCTTCTAAATATGGTTTTTTAAGAGGACGTCACATAGGTGATTCTCAATGATAAAAATATATTCACACAAAACAAATGAAATAGCAGTTTAGAGTGAAAATATTTATTATAAAATTGATAGAAAACAATATTACTTGAGAGATAAACTTATCGTCGGTCTTTGAAATATTATGTACTAATTTAACTTCTGAGCAATTTGTAAATATTTGTTAAACTACTGTGTACATACTCTTATTTCTTGTTTTTTGTGTTGAAAACCCGTATATATGTATATAAATACTATATAAATAAAATAACAAATTATAATTGTAGTAGTAGTATACCTACTTGTAATAGTATAGTACCTATTGATGTTTTTTTGTAATTTTGATTGTAAAATGTCATTTATGAACTAAAAATCGTTTGCCATCCATGATAAAAATATAAAATGTACTTATGACATATAATATCATAATTATTAACTATAGTTATATATGATAGCTATGGCTTGTATGTAATATAGAAATCTATATAAATTAATACATCATAATGCATGAACTATTGCAATTTGTGAGCAATTTATATAAAAATTCACAATTCCATATTACGCACAATATTAATGAATTTTATACTTGCTTAAGAAATAAATGCCGATATAGTTACCTGAAATTGTGGTAAAAACTTTGATTTTATAATAGGTAACCAAAAACGTATTTATTGAACGTAATTTAGCTATTAATAAACTTATATTATCAGCTATATTATGCTATATAATAATTTAAAATAACTATATATTATTACAGTAATATTCTAGTTAGTATGAAAGTGCCAATTATAGAAACAACAATAATCAATAAAATGTTAATAATAGTACATTTAGGTACCCACTCGTATATTATTATTTAAATATACATATAATTATGTTAGTAAAAAGTATACATTTATTTAAGATTCTAAAATACGATAAAATTGCGTATAGGTATACATAAAATAAATGTGTCGCGTTGAATTTGGCGCTGTAATTTGAGCGCCAGTGTAAAATCTTTGAGCACGGGTATTTAAAATATTCACGTGCAATTTGAGCGAAAATCGATTATTATTATTTAACTTTTTACTTTTAAACATATAAATAAATAAAAAATAAATAGCTATTTATGCCATGCTTATTATTATTATTATTATCATAAATATTAAAATCATAAAAATATCAAAAATTCAATTAAAAATTAATTAAAATTTAAAATGTATACATATATATATATATATATAATACTATGGGCTATTGACCATAATTTTCAATTGAAAATTATTGCGATTCTTCACAAATAGTTGGATATTCGTTGAATACTGGTCAAATGATGATATTAATCTTGAAATACGAATCGCCGAGTATTTATATTTCATTTGTAAATTTTTGTGGACAGATACGCCAGAAAGAAATATATATATATATATATATATAAATATTTCTTTCTGGCTTATCTAATATATATATATATATATATATATATATTTCTACGGTGTATAATAACATTTTATTTGGCTTGAAATTAACCAAAATATTATGTGGCTTATATTTTATTATAATTGTTGTCCACCAGAGTACGATTTCTGAGTTATTGTAATTTAACAAAGTGTATATCTGACTAAAATGTAATGTTCATTCGAATAATATGTATATACTGAAATAATATAATATATAATATATTAAAATGGTGACATTATTGATATTTTCACATTTTGAAATGTAACATTTATGTAGGTAAGTATTTACATATTATATCACACCAAACTCATCTCAGAATCGCTTTCAAATTAAATATGTTCATGCGCCGGTATCCTACCCACCGATCGAAGTGCTTTCAACCCATACTGATCGGTTTTTTAGGTTATACTTTTCGAAATGAATGTAATAAATAAAACTGTACCTATTATAATATAAGCGTCAATAAATCGTTTATTATCCTAAAAACATAAAATTAGTTAGGTAGGGATAGGCACGTCCTATAAAATTTAAATAACGTACCTAATCATAAGATGTGGATAGGTATATAAATTGTTCGTACTTATTATTACATACCTATTGTACTTCTTCGGCGTGACATATTTTATATTTATAACCATGTTTAGCTATTTTAATTGAACTTGGGTAATTTATGGATCTTTGAAGACATGGAAATAATATTATAAATTGGTGCTATAAATGTGTATATTATCATATTCATAGACAAAGTTTTCGCTTTATCCCAACGTAGAATCGCAGGTAGCCAAATGTCACGTAGATAAATAAGATAAATAATATATAAATATATTTTGTGTTACGTTCAAACTTTCGCCAATTAAATGAGCTTAACCATCAAAGATATTTATTTACACAAAAAGTTCACGAATAAACACATCTATATTTATATTTTATATTCCCATTTGCCAACTATGAACAAATGTAATTTATTTATGTATATATGCATTTGTTTTTAATATATATATAACTTACAACTAGTATCTATATAATAATAGTAATATGCACATTACACGTGATGTCCGAGCAGTCTCCAGCGAATACAGTGATATACTTAGTTAAGTTATTTTTACACAAGAAAGTAATAAAGTATTAATACAAATATATATATATATATATCTTTTACGACAATATTATTAAACATTTCTCTTGATTTCCTCTATAGGTACCTATCCATTTTGCGCATTGATCCTTGAATTTCCGTTGAGTATTTTTTATAAATAAAATTATTATAATGAATAAGAAAATATAATTGTGATAATGATGCGACTTGAAACTTAAAACGAAAATATGTACTCAAATATTGTTTTTCTAAAAATGTCGCATTTTACTTTTAGAAACAACTTTTAGTACCATGAAACTATAATATGTCACAACAAAATAATTGAATGGAAGAAAAAATATTTTGATCATCTGGTATAATTTTAATTGATTTATTGATGTCTCATTAATGTACAATCTTTCCTGCATATATAGTTTTTAATATCTATATAATTGTATAATTTTTTAAATTTTGCACAAAATTATTTAATATCTAACTATACCATATTCGTCTTGGAATTTTAAGTTTAAGTTCCAATCAAAATACTTTATTAGATACAACAAACTAAATATTTCATATATTATATACTTATAAGTCATAGTTATTTTTTTTATGTTTCTTATGATAAATAAATATAAATTATAGATAATACTATGATGACATGCATTAAATCTGAAAATGACTTCAAAATATTTAAGTGTATATATACTTTAATTTAGTGTAAAATGTAATATATTATTTGAAATACTTGAATAATTCATGTTTTGAGATTTGCATTTGTTCTTTAAAGTTTGAAATACCTACCTGTGGGTATACAATTTTAATTGAAACTCAAATTTAAAATGTTCACCGTAAATACGGCAAAACTTTTCTATTGTAGTAACACGAACTGTAATATGTTTACATATGTTAAGCACTTGAATTTACACTTTATCTTTATGAAAGTAATTAATTTGTTGTTCTTACACATTTTAATTGCTTTATTTTAACATCTAATTGAACAACGTTTAAGTCAAAAACTTCTCCTACTTTTGGCTGAATAACATATTGCTTTATTTATATATTTTTATTTGATTTTTTAGTATAGGTGAAGGAATCAGAGGCTTTTAATAATTTGCATCCTGTTTTCCGTTTTTCGATACCTGCCTTAAAAATTAAAGGTTTTGGCTTTCAACTCCAAAAATAATGACTTATAAGGGGAAATTTTTACGAATGTAATGGAATTATTAAGTAACTGTTTTTTTTTTTTAATAAACTATATAAAAATCTTTAAGAAATGAATACATCGAAAAACAGTTACATAGGGTACTAAAGAATTTTGGTATCTATCATATTATGTTTTATATTCTGAGTACAATGAGGAATCTAGGGATTTTAGAATGACTATTATGTTTAAAAACCTAAAATGACCTTTTATAACGAAGACATTTTATAAATGTAGGGAAAATACTAAAAAAAAACAAATACAATTATCATGGGTAGGTACCTATTTTTTTAAATTATATTATTGTACGGAACTTTATTGAGATATACATTGCTTTCAAATTTAAAATAATAATACTCTTAATAATACACTATTTTGTCCTATAACCGAACGGATCGAATTCTACCATCTGTATATTTGTTTCGAAGATGTTTGATAAAATCGAAAAATCCTAATGTGAATTTTTCATTGAAAATGTATAGCTGGGTGGTACTGTTAATAAAAAAATAAATTGTATATCGAAATTATTCAATGCACGTTTTCTTATATTTGCAAACAAATTCACTTTGATATTCGTTATACACGTCATACGCGTCTTACAAACGCAATCCAAATAATTTTTAGCGAACCACTTCAATGGTACGAATTATCATTCTACATTAATGTATTAAAATTGTTGCTAATGTAACAACCCTTAAGTACACCTTAGTGTTCTATTCGAACTTTATGCAATACCACATACATTATATACATAAAATATAAATATATTACATATATACTATATAGTTGGTTTGATAAACTTGTAAATGATATTCGGTGTAATTTTATGCAGGATGGTGATCGGAAGTGACTTGGTAGTTATTTCGGTTTTCCTCTAGCCTCTAGGGCGTAACTATAGACGGTAAAATATTACCTGGTATTCTCACAATATGGAATATCCCTTTCATCGTCATTTATTTTTATTTCTTCGTTCATAATCACAAATGGTTTATACGTAGAACCCAAAACACATACACTCGCCCACCTATTATGGCATTTTGCGCTTGAATCCTTTTGCATTTTCTCTGATCAATCAGTGGTTCTATTGATATATTATGTATGTATATTCTACACATGGTATATATTTCATATCATACGATACTATCTCGGAATAAAAACTTTTTGGTTTTAAATTAGATATTTTTTCAAAATCGACTTAATACTACACCTATCTTATTATATAAATGGTAACATTTTAAGCTAAAAATCAGTTTTGTAGGTCGGAGGTTCAACGAATAAAGAAAATACGGAAAATGAAAATGTTCTGTATGAAAATAAAAATGCATGTCTGAATTATTGTGTTAAAATACCATAATATAGAAACTTTTTGCTCCAAGCCGGTGATTATTATATCATATACCTATATGTATATACAGAATAATTTTTCTAATAATATGCTCAGTAAATTATTATTGTTAGTAGGTACTCAATAAATGTTTACGAAATAATCAACATTATTGTGTAATTTTATTGTATATTTTGTTTTCAACCATGAGATACTTAGATTCGATGTGGCTGAGAACGTATAGTGATTATTATAACGATGATTTAAACACCAAAACGAAAGACAAACAATGATTAATACGTCGTATAATATTTCGTAATAAATCAATGAAATACAATAGTTTAATTTTGTTTGTACGGCTCACGAATAAATAACCATTGATTTATGCACTGACGTTTCGCATATAATATAGAGTAGTATAAAATGTAATTATCCTTAAGGATTAATTGTGTAACAAATATCATACCTTCCGGTTCGTTATTAAATGTTTAAATAACTTACAATTATCTCGCAGCTATTCCCTATAGCAATTTAAGCTCTTTAGCTTTTGATGTGTTTACCTTGTTGATTATGCAGTGACTGCAGTGAAACGGATGATGTTGAAACAGATGGTTCTCTTATGCTGTGATATGTTTGTATTTTCAATTGAAAATACGAGTACTTGACCTCATTCTGCATAGCAAGACCCGTCCGTTTATATTGTCTTTGCGAACCACTATATATTATATAATAGAATCAAAATCCCACTGACTGTAATTATTATATACTCTATTCACGTATATCATTTAATTACCTTTTTAAATTATTAAATCAATTCACCGGCAAAACCGATGTAATCGGTTGATGAAAAATTGTCTTATAACGTTGAATGTGCCAAATAAGCCTTAAAATTGTATATAATTTCAAATAAATTCCTGTAGACTATGGCTCGATACAATATCCCCTCATTCGTTAACGGTTAAATACAAGTAGGTAATTCTTTATTGCTTTTTTCTACATATATATAAGATTGCTTTTTAGTTTATTGGGAATCGACTAAAATAAATATATAATGTTGTATTGCTTTGAAAACAAAGTTGTATTTTTCATTATTTTAATGTTGTAGGTATTTACGCACTATAATATAACAAAACTCTTACTCGTAAACAAAGAAACGACCATAAAAACTTATTTTTTCTAGTTTGTCAATTCCTTTTTACACTTTTTTTATTAAAATTTTCATCTTTAATACGGTTACTCCTTTACCTGCAGAGCGCGAAAAAATATTAATTAAAAAAATACATTTTCTTTACAAGTATACAGGTAGGTATATATATATATATATATAAAATGGTTGAAGAGTACCTACCTAAGTTACGGATTTAAATGTCTTTAAAAGAAATCTTAGCTCAGGCACGGTTTCAACAAAGATGACATCATTGTACATGCAGTAACCTAACTATGAAAGAACATTTAAAAAGTGTGCCATTTTCTTATTTTTGGGTTGTTACCACCGTCTCTGCAAATTTTTGTATCTCAAATACCAGAAGTTTCATTCGAAATTTTTTTTTTTGTTTTTAAGTGGATTAGGTTAGGTATTAAGTAAGGTTTTTAGGAGCAGAGGTTTAATCGGCTCATATTTTTTTTTTAAACACTGCAGAAAATACTGTCACTGTGAACGGAGAACGATATCGTGCAATGATACCTGATTTTATTTGGCCACGTTTAGAAGAACTGGAGATGGGTATAGACTTGAACATGGATACTTTATGGTTGCAACAAGACGGAGCTATACATACCATACCTCCAGAGATACAGTCGCTGTTCTGAGGGAAAATTTTCTGGACAGACATCCTTTAATTTGTCTACATTGAACTTGCGGTACATTTTTCATTAAAAATTAAATCATTAAAACGCATTTTTTGTCTCCGTCCATCTACTCGTAATAGGCATTATAGAAAAATTACACTACGGAAAACAATAAAATGTATTGTGGTGTCTACGTTAAAATTATAGTTAAAACGCATATTACCAATTTTAAAAAGGAGAATATTTTCTAGAAAATGATATATCCTTTTTGTAAATAATTGTTTGTCAAAGAAATTACAGTGTTTTAAAAAATAACAACTTAAAATTTATTTGATACGCAATATTTTAATATTTTAATTCTAATTTTAACGTAGACACCACATTTATTGTTTTGCATAGTATAGTTTTGCTATATTACCCATTAGATAGACGGAAACGGCAAATTAGGGTGCGACGACATCCTCTTAACGATACAATTTCACTGACTATGTCTAATTTTATGTCTCCCTCTCACGGTTATATAGATAGGTTTGGCAACTTATATTACAATAATTACATATTGTGTCAACGTATGTCGTTAATGATTACCTATGATTGCCCTAATGATATTGTCCTTACCCTATGATATTTATTACATCACATACTATATTATTCTAATATTATATATAAGATTACATTTTTTTAACTCCACGCTTGTTATTCGTAAAAATATGAATGGTATTTTTTGCATAAATTACGGAGTTTAAATTAATTCACAGAAACATTCAATAACCCAGGTCAAATCTGTGATATCCAATACATTCATATCATTCATGATGCGATAAATCAAGTATAGGAAAAAAGAGTAATTTTCCCTTGGTAAAGGACATCTCAAATCCTTATATAAAATGAATATACTCCGTATAATTGTGGATTATAACTCGTGAAATATAATTATATGATATATTGTGCTTATCATGGAATGATAAGAATGGTTTTTTTGTGTTTAAATATTATACCTATATAGTACAACAATAATAAAATAAATAATGGTAATAAAATCCTTGATAATAAAAAGAAATATAAAAAACTATAAAAATATACATATAATTTCATTAAAAGAATATAGTGAAATAGTATTAATGAAAATATGTACTTATATAGAAAATGTATGATTTACTATAGTATAAATAACTTGAACTTGATGATAATTTTTAGAATATATCTAAGTTTAACTAATAAATAATATTTTCCACTTTATTTTTGTAAACAAGTCTAATTCATTTTTACAATTCAATAGACTATTGAAAGTTGCTTTGTATTTTATGTTTCCGTGATATTTTACTACTTTTTACAGTTAAATTCTTCCTTATATAGACAGAAATATCTGGTTCAATACTGATTACTTTAGTAGATTAATTTGACATTATTTTATATAAAATTAGGATACCTTAAATATAAACTAATTTACATTGATAAGCGTGATAAATCTCTATTTATTAAAAATAAATGACGAAATAAGTGTTAATAACTAAATACATAAATGTATAATTTTTCAATACATAAATATTAATAATAAATTAATTTAACATAATATGTATTACTTAAAAATCTATATAGTTATTAGACATGCGTAATTAAGTAGGTACGTATATTTATTAATTTTACTGTAATATATTTGATGAGTGATTTTTTGGTATCTTTTGCGATTTGTGTGGATTGAAATCATGACCATTTAAATGTAAGATTTATAAATGTATTTAAGTTATTTGCTATGTAGGTATCTAGCTATCATAAAAATGTCACATTTCTAAATTTAAGTTAAAAGATGAATTTAAATATAATTTCACCAATTACTTTTAAAAATATTTGTATAGTTTTGACATTATGAAATATTAAATAATAATGGTAGTTTACTATATTTTGGTTCTGTCGTTACGGATGTTCTTATTGAACAATTTATTTGTGGTAATAGTTAAGGTTGTTCATTATTATTTAATATTTATTTTAATTATAAAATAAGCACAAAAGTTGTAAAGCCTGGCAAATATTATCATTTAAACTATTTGATTTAATCACACCACTTGAAAAAATAATATATTAAATATCA
This sequence comes from Pemphigus obesinymphae, assembly GCA_025469235.1. Classification (NCBI taxonomy): domain Eukaryota; kingdom Metazoa; phylum Arthropoda; class Insecta; order Hemiptera; family Aphididae; genus Pemphigus; species Pemphigus obesinymphae. Next base: position 107,849 of record JAIPRL010000714.1, read on the forward strand.
AAAAAAATAAAGAATACACTAAAAAAAATAAACAAAAAATGAATATCATGTAAAAACGTAAAAAAAAATTAAAGTGGTACCTAGTTTATGCTTAGAATTTAAGATAAATGTATTTTGTAAAACATGCTGGTAAATACCTAAACAAATTTTCTCTTCGGAGGAACTGTCATCTATAAAAAATAAATAAATTGTCGATTAATATAAGAAAAAACGTTGTACTTAAAAAAATGGCGGTAAAACAATCGATATTTTGGTTGAAATATAGAACAAACAAGTAGTCTATATAAGATCTGCAAACACAATAAGATATAACGTGGAGTTGATGTTCATTGATGGCCCATAGGTGTATATTCAAAATAAACGGTCGTAAAACCTATTTGAGGTACGATGTAATACATATGGCTGTCGTAAACTCTAGCCGTTCATATAAGTATAGCGAAAATAAAAAACAAAAAACAATAAAATAAAATAGTCGTTGATCCAAAATTATTCCATGAGGTGAACACGAAAAATAATGAACATGATATGCTGAAAACGTACAGTTCGAAATAATTGGAATGCATCCGCTCGTAACTCTATTGTGTTATAGAATGTGAGGTGGCTAATTTCAACAGTTTTACGGTTGGATGATGGCAATTACAATCATAGACCAAGATTTGATTTGAACGTATAAGGCTGCTTGTGAAGTGGCCAATATTATACAACACTCGGTAAAATTAATACGCAACCACATTCATCAGACATTGAAAAACCTCAAAGGAAAACATTTCTTCTGCTAACGTAGATTTAGTGCGTGGGTATATTCATTATGTCGATAAAAATATAATTCCAAGTTGCACGTTGGTATCCAGACAAGTGTGAATAATTATCATACTAATATTGGAAAGTTTTAATAAAAAAGTTCAAATTAATAGTTCAATTCTGGAAAGTTACAATTGAGAAATTTCATTGAATATTTTTGCTGATCCGGTTTTATTGGCAAAAGCAATGTTCTTTAATCATTATTGCATTTTTTTAACGCGAGAAAATAAAGATTAAATATTAGACTCTGAGTCAAAATCACATAATCTTTAATCAAGATTGTGCGAGGCGTCTGTAGTTAACCAAGGCAAAGCAGTTCTTCCTAGTTATTTTAATACATTTATGATAAATGTATCAAAGTCCAAACCTTATTGTTAAATTTTAAAGTTACTTAAAACGTACATAAACCACTATCAGTATATTAAACGTTACACTATCATACCATATCATATGGGTATCAGTCAAGTCATTATAATTCCAGTTAACACTCGTCAGAAGCTCGAAGATGCATAATGGCACATGATAAAATTGTATAACGGTTATGTGCGGAAGTATTTTATTCATTTTATAGTAGCTAGCATGTTACTGTCTCGGATTAAATAATGTTATTATTATTAATGTACCTACTATTACACCTAAGCTATCAAGTATTCATATACATAGTCACATAGATAACAATACAATCGTCATTAAAATATAATTGTAAAATTTGTACTTTTAATTGTATTTAATTTTAATTTTTGGTATACATAGAAATCATATTAAATTGTTTTAATTTTTAATTTAATGTTATTGTTATGCGTTTAGATTTACATCAAGTGATATTAAGACAATAGTTTTGACTTGTTTGGAAACATGAAAATATTAGAATAATTATTATAATAAGTAAGCTGCTAATATTCGTATTTGAACAACGACCTTAATATTTTAATTGAATTTGCAAAAAAAATAAATACATAAAGAAATAATTGTGTGTCAAATAAAATTATAAATGTGTAACGAAAAAAAGGAACTTTAATTTATATTATATTATATTATTTAAGTAAATAATAACAAAAATAATAATAAATAAATAAAGTAACACGTGTGGGCATGGGCATTACGTGTACACAGATCTGAAATTGAATAAAAAAGTTATAAGTAATTTAATTTTGTTATTTTTAATATTTTTATGGCTTTTTTTATTCGATTTCAGATCTGTGTATAAATATTATCATTAAATTTTTTTACAAAATTATACTCTAAATTAATGTGTTACAATATTTTTCGATCTCATCATCAAGTGTCTTTTAGCGCTACAATGGAGAAAAGAGTAAAATCGTGTCATATATCAATTCATAGTAAATTTTTTCAAGAATTTCGATGGTATTATTATGTTTTTGTTTAATTTGAATATTTGATTAGATATAATGAAAAAACCTCAATTTCACTCTGATTAAAAGAAAAAACAATTTTAACATTTACGCATCATACTGAACATGAATATTATATGAGAGACCACAACTTTGTTTACACTCTGTATATGATCAATGGTATTAGGTACCTATTACAGATTATTCATGGCTATTTAGGTACCTGCCAACTCGAGAGAACGATTGAATCATATTTTTTCATTTTCACATTTACCTCATTATTATACAACCTATATAATATATAATATTAACAATAATAATCGTTCCTAGTACCAAATACTATAGATGTATCTATTATAGTATTTGCTAGTACCTACTCGATAATAATTCAATAATCACAATAGACAAATACCAAAATTAACGAGTTTTAATATCGTATTTACATTTTACGACAATATTATTGAACCATGGTATGGAGATAAGTGGAAAAGGCTTGATACAGATTACTAACAATGATAATCATTTACGACTCACACAAGCACAAAGCTGTTTTTCAAAAGTATAAAAAGATGCCTATATAATACTCCTTAGAATTGTGTGGTGTGGAGGCCAATGACATTTATAGACATTTTTAATATGCATTTTAACATATTTCTAATTATAATATCAAAAATCGATTTTCACAATAACCTAGGAAAGAAGTCAATAAAGTAAAATCTTTTTACAGAATTAAAATAGGAACATTTTAAGTAGGTACCCTAAATTTTTTCAGACATTTGGGTCTAAATCACCAAAAAAATATGCCGCTTCAAACCGCCTTAAATCCATTTGATTCTGAGACAATGAAATATTATACACAATGGAAAATTTCATTATCTCGATTCTAGTCAAATCAAAACAAATTAACTGGATTATATAAATTATTTTTTACTAAATATTAATTATATATAAAATTAAATAAAGTTGGAAAATGTCATGGTAGGTATATTTATTTTAAATATTAGTGGAAGTCTTTGATTAATATTATGCAAATTCCATATTATTATAGAAATAATATGTTAAAGAGATTAGGTATTCAAAAATGATTTTATATTATATAATAATACAAATGCAATAAGTTTATTGGTAATTACTAATTATCAATTACAAATTTATCAATATAATTATTAGAAGTTTCAGACAATTTACTAAACTAATTGAAAACAACATATTTTACAAAATGCATCTCAAAATGAAGCATTTAGGCAGACATGCATTATGAAATAAAAATAATTACATTCTTAACTAAAATTCGTCATCAAATTTGCAAAATCACAATGATTTTAGCATTTTATATTCATAATATTATGACTTTTTATTTAAAAAACACATTATCGTTGTAGTTACCAGCACATAATCGGAATAATTGATTAAAATAATTAATTAACTTTCTAAGGTTTATTCAACTCAATAAATTATTACTCCTTTGGATATTTTAAAAACATTAATAATGAATGATTTGAATGGATTAAAATATGTTGTGGATTATATACTGTTCCGACAAAGTAATCTTTAAAACTGCACAGTTTTTCACTTTTACTACATTATATTCAGTTTTTATTAATAACGAATTGGTTTTAATCGAATTGTTTAATCGTTTCAAGCTTTTACTTGGCACGTAAAAATAATATTTATATTCTACGGCCCGCCGTGTAGTTGGGCTCTTTTATTAAAAATGGCGATAAATTACAGTATTATATATACATACAAAGGTCCAGTATATTTCCTAGTTTTATTTTATGACTTTTTCTTGTTAATAATAAAAACATAAAAAATGTTTACATCTAAAATACATATTATTATATCTATATCGATATTAATTTTATTACACAATGATTGTTAATTATTTTAATAGATTTATACAGTGCATTTTATTTCACATATAAATTGTTGATAGATTTTTTGCATACATAATCAATCGGTACATCGTTTACGTCCAATTAATCTTAATAGGATTTGGGGGGGGGGGATTTTAAGATCGTTGTCAAATAATCAACCGTTTAGTATCTACTGTATACATAGTGGTACTCAGTGAAAAGGTTAACGCCAATCTCGTTTAAATTACACAATCGACTTTTCAAATATTTGAAAACACATCATTATGAAATATATAAATGATACTATAAACATCCAAGTCCTATATGTCGGGGTTTTGAATTCATTGCAAAAGTTGAATAACGACTATTTAATATATAGGTCATAGGTTTTGACAAATGATGTGTAAGAAGGCCATGAAATCATTTGTTCGATGTCATGTCAATAACTATATGTGTAAATACATATTATATACAGGTATATATATACAGTAGCGCAGCAATTATTTTTCACTTGAAGGGCAAACATTTAAGGCTTGTATATTTTTTTTTTGGTATGTAATATATAAAAACTCTCACTAATATATTTAAATATAAAAGTATAATAAGTAAACAAAATGTCAATAGAAAACGTCTAAGAAAGTGTGAAACCAGTTAAACATAAAAATTAATATGAATAATATAATACTTCATACCTTTTTTCTTTATAAGGTTATATAGGACATATATATATATATATTTATATTATATATATATTATATTATGTAGTATGTCCCTATATTATTTACTTAAAATGTGTTTGTATGTACATATATATATATATATTTATGATATGGTAACATATTTACAAAGTTAATCTTTAATAAAAAGGAATACCTAACTACAAACAAAAATCTATGTACCTACCTACTTGATGACTGACACCTGTAGTACAATTAATAACTAATCTTGATGGTACCTACACCTTTAATACAACATAATATCATTAAGAAAATATACATTTATTTAATGTCTTATTCATTTGATAAAGTATTTAAAATATTTTTCATATTTATCAATATTTTATTTTTTTTTTAACAGTATAAAAATAAAAATAATGTGCTTTTTCATATTTTTGCCGGAAAAAATTAAATACTGATAAAATGCATGATAATTTTTCTATCCTATTATACGATAATTATTATTATTTTATTATCCCATAAGATTGTATGATTTATAGAATTATTTTGAGATAAAACTTTTTGGTTTTTACCGTTATTATATTTATTATTATACAGATGAGCGCTATAAGTGGAAAATATGAATATAGTGTAATAAAAATAAACAATAAATTCAAATATATATTTTAGGGGTATGATAATAATTGATAGATTACAAATATTTAAACTTCGAGTATTATTTATTATTATTCGTTACAAATCAATTATGCATGTCTACATTGATAATGATTGTTTATTTTATCCGAGAGGGCAAAAGTATAACTTTTTTATACCTAGGGGGGGGGAGCAACGGCCCCTTCTGTTCCCCTTCTTCAACGCCACTGTATATGTACCTATATATATGTATATGACTATATATTTTAGTATCAATGATATTGTATATAATATAGTTATTATTAACAATTCAATGTCGATACCTAATTATTGTGTAAATATTCGTTGGAAATGTGTATAGGTACTGAGTCAAAAACTCATTTTGATATAATATACGAAGATAACAGAGAAAAATTCTTAATTACAGAAGGCTTGAGAAATAAAATATAAATTAATAATATGGCATTCAATGTTGTGCAAATACCACGTCTGAAATCAAAGATATTATTTGGAGGAGTTAATTTTTCTTGGAAAACTAGTGAAAAAAATTTCGATTGTAAATTCGATATTTTTATCTGCAGTTCATAAAAGGCGGGAGAGAGGGAAATCGGTGTATATACCTATAGTGGGTGATGCGTTCAGTTTATTGTTAGGGATTACATATGGACCCGTTTACTGCGGTATGATGAATTTGATCCGACGGGAATATAAAACATTTAATAAAATATTGACAGGTAGGTTGGAAATATACTTTAGGGCTTAGACTCAGACGTAGTCTAGAATCAGAAGCTGAAAATTTTCATAAAACTATGGATTAGGTGAGTTTTTTTTAAAAGTAAATTGGGCTCTGAGAACATGATAATTTGGTTTAAAGCTGGAAGGAATAGCAGGAAAAGAATGGACTATAGAAGGAATGAAACCATGAGGGGAACGAATTTATCGTAAAATATATGAAATAAGTTACAGTAAAGTGTAGTAGCGGATAAAGTTTTAAAATTACATAATCTACGAAATCAGAGGGAGGGTGAAATAAAATGTATGACAAAAATACTTCAATACTACATCAAATCTTCTAAAATAAATCGTACTAACAAACTTTTTTTTTTTTTTGTTTAGTTGCCAGCTATTAATAAATTATTGTTTTATTTACTAAAACAACATTTTATATCATAAAATGTAATCATAAGAAAATAATTGTGTACATTATTTCATCAATAAAAATATAATAAGAAAAATTTCGTGAATTATATTTTAAATAAAATTAAATATAAAGAAACACAGATTTTTTAATTACGCTCTAATATTTTTATCAATTATATTTATATTCAGAACCATAAACAAGATTTTTTAAATTACACAATTTTTAGATTTTATGTTATTTTATTTTATTGAAAGTATAAAAGAGAAAATTTATCTAAGCTTTGGAATATTTAATTCTAAAAGTAATAAAAAAAAATACGATTGCACACAAAAACAGATAACATCTCATTATATTTTTCACACAAAAGTCACGTACCTACAAGAAAATCAGTAAAAAATAAAAATTCTCATAATAAAATTGAACATAATATAATTTGAAATAAAAGTAATAAAATTTTCTTTAGAAAAAATACTGCTTGAGACGTTGAACACGAATAAATCTTTTTCGATTAGATTATAAATATTTGTTATTTTAGAAAATTGGTCGAATGAAATTATTTTATGATGACAGTCAAATATTTATTTTAAACCAATAAACTACAGAAGTTATTTTTTTACGATGTACTTCAATTACATAATATTATATGCGTAATTTAAATAATATTTCCTAACTTTTTAATTGTGTCAAAATATTTACAATTAAGTAAATAATATACCTAGGCACTGTAAAATTGATAGATTTTACAATTTTATTTTACCGTGGTTATAATATTATGTCAATGGATTATTCTTTCGGAAGGATTAAGAAAATGTATTAAAATATATGGGTACATAATTATCGATTAACATACTTATTTAATTGTACTTCTGTTGGTTTGAATAAAAATAATTCTTTAATTCTTCCCAAAGAAAAATCCTGAGTGTGCACCAGATTTGTAAAAATGTATATGATATTATAATTTTACAAAATAAAATCGATTCCCTATAATAGACTGTACTTTATAGTATAGTATTTAACTATTTTAACTTATTCATTAAAAGTATTATATACTTGTTATTATTATTATTATACCTATTTACTTGATTAATGAATTTATTGTATCTGAAAAATGACATAGGTATTTTCTTATTTACAATAACAACCAACAACGGCTTAAATTTGTGAGTTTACAATAGCCATTACTGCATTATTTTGTAATAAACACGCAATTGAATTTCCCTAATTTGATTGTGGTTTTCTGGATAAGTTTAGACAAATAACACATTTGTGCGAAATTGAAATTGAGAAGATAAACTATGTTTTTAATAAATAGATTTATAATGCAATCAATTTATTATTGTGGTAGTTTAAAGTTAATAAAATATAATGATAGTTATAATTGTCTGTATATTTATTTGAAAATAAACATTTGGTTAAAGACAAAAAACAAAATAACAAATTTAAGACTCTTTACAAAATTTAAATTTAAATTTGAAATAAATTTAAATTAGTTTATGGAAATGCCAACATAATTTTAGCGCTTGAAATATTCACTGTCAAAGACACTTAATGTTCGTGAAATTCGCTATTTTATGTAATCAAAAATGAAATCATCTGTAAATGTATACGTGATTCGCATAAACACGTTTAATTAAATTAGAGGGCGTGTGGAATGTGTCATGAGGATGTTGGAAAGTAACATTTGGTAACTAATTATAAATTATTTTATTAGTAAAAATGCACGTTATATAAATTGATCAGATTCATATATTTCGATGGTTTTTTCGTTCTTTTAATAAAATAACAAAATTACCAACGAATTATCCATTATACACCTATATAACAACACAACGACAGTAATATTGTTTGTATACAAAAATGATTCAACAAGAATATTGCCCAGCTATAAACGGTTCACGATAAACACAGGAAATTGGCGAAGGCACAAAATGGAGTGGCGATTAATGATCGGCTCGCCTAAAGTGCTGGGGCAATGTTTGCATGTGTATTATATACTCAATATATACACATTGTACTTAGTCAGCACTTCTGCAACACTCGACAATAGTTTTGATAATTATTTAGTCATTAAGACGTTTAGATCGTCATGATTAACGTGTTATACTATAATATACATTATATTATTACCTAAATTTTAGGTACTCTATACAGTATAAATATACCCAAGGCTGGGCATTAACGAGTTAAAAGTTAAAATTAAGTTAAAAAGTCAAGTTAATTTTAATTAAGTTACTTAACGCGTTACTTTTTTTTTCAAATTAACTTTTAACTTAATAAGTTACTTTTTTTTATTAAAATTAACGTGTAAACTTCAAGTTAACTTTATACAAAAGTATCTAAATTAAGTTAAATTTTGCTCGAAGAACAATGCAAATTTTCGAATGGGATTTTACTTTTTGATACTTATACGCAATTTTAATAGGTACCTAGAATAGTATGTTCGTTAATAATAATCGATGTACCTACCACTCGCGCACACTCCGCGACGTTGGCCGTTCACGAATATTGGGCTGAGCCCGGTCTTTTGAACTATATGGAGGCTAGTATTTATGTCCATCCAGTATAGAAAATATATTGAAGTAGTAGGTACTGCTTATTTTACACTACATTAGTGTGAATCAAACAATAATGTAGATGTCTTGGCAGTTAGAAGTTATTTTCTGATTTCTTATTTATGCATGGGTTTTAAAATGACGTGTTGTATTTTTATTTTTACATGTATACACTTTTTCAGGCATGAGAAGTCTCGAGTAGTTTTTTTGAGCGTAAAGAACAACCATCCTTTTTTACCTTTTTACGATAAATAGGTATGTCGACTTTTTTTCCTAATTAGGAAATTTTAACTTTTAACTAAGTTAAGTTACTTTTTTTTTCAAAGTTAACTTTTAACTTTAAAAGTTAATAAAAAATATACGAGTAACTTTTAATTTAATTTAGCTTATATTATATTCAATTAACTTAACTTAACGAGTTAAAAAATATCGTTAATTTGCCCAGCCTTGAATATATACCT